>JAQQAE010001015.1:0-27974 GCA_029823295.1 Pseudamia nigra
TTTCTTTTTTGGGGCCATGATGTGAAAAAGGAGGGTGAAAAAAGCGAGGATACCGAGAAAATTACGTAGCACAAACAGACATTCTACACTACGCGGCGACTAGAGACAACATCGTGGACGAGACTCAGGCGTCGTAAAGTCGAAATTGGCGTAGGCCAAGTACCGCGTAACCCGGGAACTGCCTGTATATGGTTGTAGAAAATAGCAAAATAAAGATAATGGCTAATGGGAATGCTATGATTTTGTAAAGACAAATCTGCAAAGGTGCTATCAGCCAATACTGTGATTTGTATTTGCATGAATTCCTTTTTAAAAGTGTATATGTATGGCATATAATGTGTTTCTTTCTTTATTCCATTTAAAGGTTGTGTATATTGTTAAAAATAATGCTAAAAAGGTGTTTCTTTTACAGAATAACACATTTACATAAGGACACGCACAAACACAAATGTAAGGCCTGGTATCTGACCCCATCATTCCCTGTCTCCCAGCAGAGTGGAGCACATCTCAGCAAGCATGGATTCAAAGTGAGTACTGCACGCCCAAGGTCAGCCTGTTAGCCTCTGGTAATTAAAAACAAGCCCTCTGGAGGCAGCAGAGGTTAAACGGGAAGGTTCACTTTTCTGCCTGCGACATTAAACTGAGATTACACACTCGACTGATGATGATGGACATCTCAGTGTGATATGCAATTACAATGGCCACCTGTGTTTGTTTAGTCAAAAAACTACTACTGAATAATAGTGTTTATCACTTGTGATCATATGCGTAACCTGCGTCCTTTGAATTACAACAAAGGAACACAAATAATAAGACCAACCACAACCACACGCGTGGTGAAAAATATAGTGGCAAATGAATGTCAGATTGTTCTATTGTTAATCACAATGATGCATTACTGTATTACAATTAATGATACATTACTTGCACACACATATATACACACACACACACACACACTCTCTTGAAATCACTTTTAGTTTCTTTGTGTTTGACTGTATATATGTATCTGTCTGTCAATGTCTCATTCACCTCTGTCTGGCCCAAGCACTGAGCACTGTGCTGGATATGAGGGCATTAACTGTGCTTCAATGCACCATGCCATTTAAAAGGCAGCACAGCGCCAGCCCCTTTTGCCACAAGGCTTGTACAGGCTCATTGCCCAGGGCGACCAAGCAGGCTGACCCAGGCTAGGCCCAGATGTCAGGATTGGAGGAAGGCGTCCTGGTGCACTGTGCCGAAGCTTTCCAGTATGGCCCAACATCTGTCTCATCTGCTGGCACCCAACCTGCTCTAACCCCTCCCCATCCTCTAGCTTCTCTCTGCTTTTATATCTTACATCCTGAGTATATAGCGTTAGAGCCCTTCTCTTTTACTCCCCCCCCCCTCCTATTCCCCCTGTTTCACTCTCACTCTCTCCCTTTCTCCACACACACACACGCATCCCCCCCCACACCACCACCACACACACACACACACACACACACACACACACACAAAGAGAGAGAGAGAGAGAGAGACTAGCATAGCCCTCCATATGTAAGTATTTGTGGGTTCTCCAGGCCCAGGGGCCCTGGAGCCTGCCCTCCCATTCAGTGCTGTTCACTGTATTATCCACTCTATCTGTCCATCTGTCCCTCTGTTCACCACTGCCTCTATCCAGCTGCTCACCTAGCTGTCCTATTAGTCAGTCTTCCACACACAGCTAGCTTTGCTGCACTGCTCTGGGTTACCTTCAAAGACTATGCTTTTTTGCTCATAAACACGGAAACAGCTGCTCTCTACAGTATGTCTGTTCTATCTTTTCTTTCCTCCTCCTCTCTCTCCCCCCCCCCCTTCTTTTTCAAAGTCAAAAGTGATTCACTTGTTAATGATGGAAGCAGTTTCTTCACATCTGTACTGCACAGGCATTTACATCCAAACAAAATATAATGTGTAGTTTGCTGCTCTCCCACTTTCTGCCTGTTTGTCCCTGGCTGTGTCGCATTCTTTCTTATCACTTCAGTCGTCTACGCCACTGAGTACTCCTTCAGATGTGTCTGTCTGCTCGAGATCTGATTCGGTTGTTGCCGAGCATGTGGGCTGCTTTTCATCTTTACAGTGGCAGCATGTATGAGCTAACACTGGGCCAAGGTTTATCATAGGCCTAGAGAGGTGTCATACCGCACCAAATGTAGCAGATGGGTAATTGCAGTGTCAAGTCTTAATTCATGCAGCCTGATTTTCAGTACTTTAAAAGTCATACATGTGATGAGCTGCGACAATTCAATTTTTTAAGAAGCTAAGAGGGAAAGAAAAAGCAGCAGGCGTGATTGAGACAGAGACTCAAACTTAAGACATTTCAAGATAGCTCAAGATGTGAAAATCACAAAAAAGAAGACATTAAGACCATTGTAGATAGAAAATAGAGCTCTGAGTGTAAGCAGAAAGCTTCTTTGTATATGAGACCATTATACATCACACTGTTTTCAGTGCTTCCAGTGATCAAATTCAGGACTTTCTCAAAAGGTTCTACTCCTGTTTACTGGCCCCACAAAAAGGAGGATATATATAGTCAGTTGCTTTAAGTAAATTGTTTTTTTTTTTTTTTTTGCTGGGAACTGGTGCTGGGGATAGTGTACAAACAACAAATTAAGTGCTGTCCCAAACAGAAAAATCTTTTGTGGAATTAGGGAAATTCCCTTCTTGTCTCTTCAGTCAATTGAATATAGTAGGTGTCTGCACAGATTGGGATACAATCTGAGCACAATTTCCTCTGTTAGGTGAGAGGTGTCAGTTGTAATCAGGGAAGGACAGGCAGGGATGGAGCCATTGTTTCCTGCTGGTCCTGGGCTCATCCCGGCTCAGTGTGAGCACTAATGAAGAGGGACATGTTGCGCTGGGATAGTTACGTGCCTCCTCTCCTGTGAGTTGAGAACGAGAGCCAATCTGTCAGGAAAACATTGAGTGAAATTGCCCTGTGGTACAGCAACGCCTGGTGACAGCCACTTGCGGACTGCCAGCCACCGGAGTGATGCTACCACCCTGTATTGACAAGCAAATTACAGTCTCTAGCACTGAAACGCATCCGGGAGGATTCATTTACATCCATCAGCTTTAAGCCTTTGTTACCTTGTTGGGTTTTCTTCTCTTGGGGGGGGTCGAGGTAGACCCTACACTGAAGAGATTGTGAGGAAGCTACATGGCTAACATTAAGACTGACAGAGAGAGCAGCTACCCTTGCTGACTTGATGGCTGATCACATTACCTCTGCAGCATTGTGGGAATTAATTTTTCCAATAGGATTATTTTTAAGGTTCATATATTACACAATCTAAACTGAGTAAATCGATGGAAATTATACCTTGCCATGTAGCTGACAGGAAGATATTTTAATTAGGGGGTCAGCCCTATACATATGAAGGATTTTCTGTCTCTGTGTAAGTGAGATGAAGAATCAGTTGAGGATGTCACAAGGAAAGTTCAGAACAGTTTAAGGGGTTAGTGAGTATTTTGCTAATGTGTTAAAAATAAACTGAAGATAATTTTAAACTCATTTTCAAAACTAATAATTGCTGTGGTAATTATCATAATTGCTCTCTTTTGTTTATTTATTTATTTTATTTGCTGAAAAGACATTATCTGCAGGCATACAGAAGTACATATAGAGCACAACTATTGTCTCTGGCAGAGACCAAGGAGGTTCTAAGATCACCGATTTGTCTTTCTGCCTTTCAAAAGGATTACACAAAACCTACTTTACTGGTTTTCATGACACTGGAAGGAAAGACCATGGGCCAAGGATAAACTTCCTAGGAGCAGATACACAAAAAAGGAGTGGAGGTTAGAGTTGTTTTGCACTGTCTTTACCATTGTACATCCCCATGATAACATGGTAATAAGTGAATTATCTAATCCCTGACACCAATTGACCAATTAGATTTAAAAACCAACGTTACAATGCTAAGGGTAGGATAATCTAAGTAGCAGCACCAACTGACAAATAGGAAGAAAACAGAAAGGTCACATCTTGTTTAATAATCTGGAGGATTAAGGAAAACAGTGGACCATTGCCCTTGGTCAAGGTGTGCACATTCTGAGTGCCCTTGAACTTGTTCCATCACTAAGTAAATATCTGGTTCCTTCTGTTTTTCTTTGTTTATGAGAATGACATATGGTCAGTTTGTAATGTACTCATGACCCTCAAACATGCACACACTCTGAAAAGCAGTACAATTTTCAGTCATTCAGTTTTAATGGAGGGTTACAGTACTATTAATACTAAAAGGAGGAGACAACTCTAACTTTAATTCCGTGTCTGGCTTAATATGATTTTTTTAATCAATCTCCCCGTGCTTTGTAGAGGAAGTGGTGGCAGTCACATGGCTTGTTGTAGAAAAGGGCATGTTTGACTTGCCTTGCTGTTTTAAGGGGACTCTCTATGCAGGGTAAATAGCAGCCAGCAGGCAGAATATATGACAGCCTGACAGACTTCAATTAATGGAAAATACACCTCTTTTTGTTTACTGTGTTCTGTAAAGGTCAGCCAAGTCATGGTCTTGGAGGCACTGTTTTTGCCCATT
Organism: Pseudamia nigra; assembly: GCA_029823295.1. Taxonomy (NCBI): domain Eukaryota; kingdom Metazoa; phylum Chordata; class Actinopteri; order Kurtiformes; family Apogonidae; genus Pseudamia; species Pseudamia nigra. Next base: position 4,563 of record JAQQAE010001015.1, read on the forward strand.
CCCAGGGTTAGATACATAATCAGAATTAATGACTCTAGACCCATCTCGCCTCCTCACCCCCACCTTCAGATATATGACTGTCTCATCTGACCTCATACACCACTAAAAATAGCCTGAGCATGCCTCTCTGAACTACCACTCCATTCCAATGGACTCCATGATGCACAAAGAAAGTTATACATAAGACTCCAGAGGTAGTCACTAAGGCACTCTCCATCTTTTACTGTCACGGACACTCGTCTTTAAACATGAGCAGACTAATTTAACACCTTACGTGCTTCTAATAGCTCTTCTCACGGTTGCATAATGACGCAGAGCTTTTCAGAGCCAGCTGCAAGCATTGTTAGAACTTGCCAAGGCTTGTTAACACTGACAGTGGTAAGGACAAATGCCACATCCATCAGTGTGTACTGTGTTGAGTTTCCCATCAGCCTCAAGCTTTCTTGTTTAATTTTGTCTTGATGTTTTTTGCCACTGAGCATCACATGTTGTAGATCTCACTGTCTCACTGGCCACTTAACCACATGTTAGAAGAGATTCTTTTTAATCTTTTGTTCACTGGTTCAAAAGAACTGACAGAAAGGGAAACGCATAACTAAAAATAGTACCAAGAGGCAATTGTACTAAAAACATAATGATTTATAATTTTCACTGGTCCTTATATGTTGTGCTTTACGTAAATAAATGTCAGAAAAAGTTTAATTGACTTGGTGTCAGTAATTTGGTAGCAGAGATCAAGCACAGGATGAGAAAAATGTTGGTAATGGTAGCACTTATAAGAGTAACAACTTGGAGGACAGAGTGCAGATAAATATCTATATTAAAGAGTATGGCCTCAGGTTAAGCTCTGACCTGGGTTCAGCTTTTTTAAATGCTATGTGAGAATAGTCTTCGAGGAGCCTGAAGGGTTTGGAGCCTGTCCCAACATTTTCAGCTGCTTAAACCCCTTCTCAGCCTCACTTGCACAACTTTGAATCTCTTTTAATCACAGACCCACATAAAATGATTCAATTTTATCCATTGTTGTTCTTCTCATCCTTGTCACAGAGTTAAAAATAATAGGATAAAACATCAGTGGTTTCACTTGATAAAAGCAATAAAAGAGAGATTCTTTGCTTACATACTCAATTGTCTTTTGATAAATGCACTTGCAGGCAATTAAGGCAACCAAAGTGATTCTCATTCCTTCTAATAACTATTATCTTCCCAACTCCTCTGTCTGCCAGAGCTGGGGGGGATAAATCCTCTATAAAACGGGATAAATTACATATGTAAGGTGATAAGCGTGTGTGAGCTGGGGGGCTCCAGGATTATTTAGTGTGCAGCTCATTACTTAGTGTACAGCTGCTTAGCCATCTTTTCTGCCCTGGGCTTGGCGGGCGTCCCTTGCATTCTTTGTCCTATAGTACAGTACATACCTGAAGCTGGAGGGGGCTGAGTCCTGACGCTGCTGCAGCTGCCATTGTAGATGGAATGAACTGCACTGGGTAGTTATCACCTGTCAGAGAGAGAGAGAAACAACAATGCATACAGGTTCAGACAATGAGCCAGCCCACAGCAACCAGGCAAGTGCCAACACAGATCTGGGCCCTCCACTACCTTGCCACAGCAATGTGGCACATCACAAGGAGCCCTCGGCTTCAAGCCCAAACATCTGCATTAACAAAAGGCTAAGCTGGTGTGACTAGAGCAGGATTACTTAGGAACGTTCAACACTATTCCCACTCCTTCCACCTGCACAATAACCTCCCTGGAAAATTACCTGACAATAATAATAATAATAATAATAAATAGAGTTTAACAAGTTTCAAGGTTTTATAGAGAGTGTGTGTTTCTGTTTTGAATGATTGGTAAGTGTCTTTCCTAGAATTCAATTACTGATTATATAAATGGATCATCATGTTCTGTCAGGGAATTATACAGCAGACTTGGCTGGCTATTGTTCAACACAACATTGTTTGTTTCTGAGTGATAGCCTTGGCAGCAGAGTGAAAGCACTTGTGTGCAAACTGGTTAGAACAAGTGTGCAGTCACAATAACAAGGATAAAAACCACACATTCTTATCTCACATATCACTGTGATCAAGGAGGGCAAAAATTGGTCTTCAAATAGCAGCACTATTCATTACTATTCACTACTGTTGGCCTGGCATCAGCACATTTGTCAGACAGGGATATAAAAATGGCTGCTGTATGAGTGATATCCACAGGGGTGTATAGCTGACTACCAGAAGCTTTCACACACTCAGCCTAGTGTGTTGAGACATACCGAACAGCTCCAGTGAGACAGGCCAGCGCAGCGCTCAAGAGAGTGGGTTGAAGCATGTGTCTGTAGAAGGGGAGGTGGGGTGCACATTGAGAGTGGGGAGGGGGAGTTGGCCTTCGCTCAGACCCCACTTCTGCCTGTCACTTCTCTTCACAAACATATGGAGCCATTAAGCCACAGACAGGGTAAATGTATATACCTTCTCTTTCACTTTGCCCTCGCCCGCTTGCCTCACTTTACAATCTTGTACAGCACAGCACAATGTGATACAGGCCATGGAAATTCAATCCCCATTTAGTAGCAAATAAAATCACACAGGAGAAGTGGTTTCAAATAGTGCTTGGTTGGATGTGAGGGGGAGTGCGCTGTGGTTATTTCTACACCTCCTCCTTTTGGTATCACTTTCTTTCTGTCTCTGTCTGTGATGTAGCATTTTCAAATAATAAATGGTTGGGTGTCTTTGGATGTCATGTGAAACCTGGGGAGGGTCATGTGCTAAGTGAACAACCACCTCTGCTGGGGGGTCTTGGTCTTGGGTTCCATGGTCTGGATCTTGGATGCGCGCAATGTGTGTCAACTCCAGAAGAATGGCGCTGTGCCAGGTTAGTGTTATTGGTGAAAGGGAATTCCATTTAAAACTTTTTTCATGTAGCCATGGCTGGTCCCATGCCCAGAACCTGGTCTCCAAAAGACATAACGGGGGAGGGGGATGGTGGTGATGCCATAGTCAAGTCACAACAGGCTATATTTCCCTACTCATCTGGTGACATGAAATATAAGTCATAGATTTGTTAGAGATGACAGATGTAGTTATGGCCTTTCTTAGACCAGATCAAATGATAATGAATTGACTCAGCTCAGCTTGATCTTCTCTGATCTCTGGCTTTTAAATATCATTCAATTACCAAATGTGTTGAAGGAAAAAAAGACACATTTACCACAAATCATAAATACTAATTTCATCATTATGACTACATATATCGCTATAATGAAACAAGAAACACAGTTGATAAAATTGTTATCATATTGAGGTTTAGAAATATCTTTTTTTTAATTTATAGATTTTTATCAGTTCTATCAACAACATCTAGCTTTGTCTGTCTGTTGTACTCCGTGTGCAACAAGAGGCTCAAAAATTGCCCCTAGTGGGATTTAGAACTGTTAGTAGTAAGGTATTTGTGTTGTATTGGACATGTATTGATATGATAAAACTATACAATGTTCATGTGAATGACAAATAATCACCTAAATGGCAACACACCAAAGTCATACAAACTAAAATATGGCAAAAATATAGGACAGGAAAACTTAAAACTGTTTGCAGGATGTCACTAGGGAACCCAAAGACTATGGGGTCATTCTAGAACCATTAGAGGTACATCAGTCTGAATGCTACCATGTGTGTAAAAAGCACAAACAGACTGTAAAGCCCATAATGTGTCTATTTGTTTAAAAAATGAGTTGGTGTTTCTATGGCTGTGCTTGTCTACCATGCAACACCAGGCCATTGAGCACAGCCTGTGCATAGGGTGATGACTTAACACTATGGCGCAAGAATGACTCCGTTACCATGTGAGCACCACAGGGCTGGGGTCATAAGCAGTGGTCCCTGGGAGCTGTCTCATAATGATAACATCAGATTAGTGTGCCTTAGTCTTGGAAGTGAATGCGCGGACACTCACTTCATGGAGAAAGAAACAGCAGCCTTCCTGTATACCCTGCAGGTGGTTGGTGATAACATTGTAGTCTCTGGATATATTGTGTGGGATGTGTAAGGTTTAGAAAATACCTCTTCTGACTACAAGAATCATTTTCAGACCCCCTTTGCTGTTTCTTCATGAACTCATGAATAATGTAGGAACCACACATTACGACCCCTGACCATGATTCCATAATAGCTGCTGTTATTTGAACTAAAACATTTTTCGTGTCAGTCCCATTGCAAAAAGCACACTGGTAAAAGACTCCCCCTCAGGCACTTTGTTTAAGCTGTCATGGCTCTATAGTTCCAAAATAGCTGACTTTCTTTTTCATCGTATGGTCTTATAGTTAATTCATTAACTGCACTACCACACCTATTAATGTTGTGCCGTTAACCTGCTGAGTTCATAGTGTTACTTTTCCTGTTTTCGTTTCTCTTTTGCGTTCTGGTACTATTTCATAGACAAGAAGACTAGGCTTGTTGCACCTCACTTATACTGTACATCATTTTCTTTGATGGTGAGCTTTTTTTGACAAAGCCTACTTTTATTTGCCTATCTCAAAGAGACATTATGAAAATTTAAATGTAAAAAGGAAATGTTTTAGGAACTAACAGGCAGGATAAAAGTTGTGTGGCCTTCAGACTGACCTTAAATGCTTAGACTGATGAAAGGAATAATTTAGGCTATTTGTCTTCTTTATGCATTGACAATATTTTGACAAGAATATAGATACTCTTACTGCATTTGAAGGGCATCAGTAACATGTTGCAACAATTAAAAAAATTCTGTTGAGGCCAAGAATGCTTTTCACTTTGACTCAAAAGACAAAGGAAAAGAAAAGGGCATGCTGTTACAAGTACAGAGAGCAGTTATGCTTTTAAGAAAACCGGTTCTGTGTTACCGCTAACCTTCCTCTATTATCCTTTGATTATATAATTTCACTCTAGGAAAATACTGTATAATTGTGCATGGTTAACTTTAAGATCCACTTCTAATGCACATAACATAAAGAAGATTTTTCATCTGATGTATGTTTTAATTGTAAATGTTGTTTCCCAATGTTCCAACCTTCTTTGCTGACTCAGAGCTATTCAAATATGTACCTTTATGATCGTACTTGTACAACTGGTGATAGAGTCTCTTAAATATAGAGCAGGGTTTTTTTGCTTTGTTTTTTTTTTTTTGCAAAATGATTACAGCCAGGACACTCTTGAAAGACACTTTAATGTTAAAGAGATGTTTGCATTCCACTATTGCTCTACCCATATCTATTGTTCCACATGAACTAGAAATTCCCATGTTTTGACCTCATGTCCAAGCTCAGACAGAGCAGAACATGCCAGCAGTGAAGTGTGAGTCATTGGTTTTGTAGTTAGACTGTATATTGTATTGCAAACAACATACAGTAACACCTTTAAAAATGTTAAATATATTCCACTCCTATAGTTACAGATAAAACTGTAAAGGGCTTAAACACAAACACAGAGTGCAAAGGAGTTAGATTGGATAAAGTGAAGATTTAAGTTGAAAGCTTACCTGGCTTATAAGACATTCCTGGAGGGAAGAGAAAGCCTTGCTGAGCGGCGGCTGCTGCTGCCAGAGTACGTTGGTCGTGTGGAAAAATGGGGATCATGAGCGGAGGCATGTGACCCTGGACCTGCTGAACAGATAGGGAGCAGAGATCAGAGAGAAGCCTAAGCATAGACATGGCACACAGAAACACAGAACCAACTCAGGGGGAGGCCAGATCACAGGTCTTCCTAACGCGTGTTGACAGGGGGCTCTGCGGCAATGACGGCCCTCGTGTGCTCACACAATACCTGGCCAAGTTATGCCTGCTCTTAATCCAAACCACAATTTCACTTCAGTACATCAAAGGCCCCTCATACACACATTGTCCCAGCACTGGTGAGATGAAGTGACGTGCAGGACAGAGGGCCGAGGGACTGGGAAGGTCTTTAGAGTTCCTGCAGAGAAGCACTGTACATGTTGATGAAAGCATTCACCCTGGCTCTAACAGTGAATACAACATGTCAGCAGAGGATTGTTGAATGCATTACACAGGTGCAGTGACAGAACTGATTAGCATGTACATGCATGTACATTCACCTCAAGGGAAGTTCAAGTACTTGCAGAATCTTGGGTGATCATTTTTACAGGTGATAAAAGCCTAAAGACAATCTGTAATTTACTGCAACTATTTTCAGCAGAAGAACAGCAGGCAGTTGGAAAGTGCTCAGCACTTGCTGTATTTCATTTTGATGTCATTCTCTGGCTGTTCCTCTCACATATTAACCTTCACCATGCAGCCTGTTGCTGACTAACTGCCTACTGGGAATATCGGTGCAAACTCTCTGCATGTGTGTGTCAAGGGTGGGTGAGTAGCTCATGTCTTAAAAGTGGCTTGTGGGGGTTTTGCACACATGTTGCCCCGTCCAATCATACTGTCATTCTATGCTTCCTGAAACTCAGTGATGGGGAGCAGTGCAGCTACCATAGGCCTGCAAGGGTTAATCTAGCACTGAGCCAGGCCACCTCAGGGGAACCTGCCTGGAAAATGGGTTAATAAAGGTCATTCCCCAAAATAAACACTTTACAGAATGTTTCTCCATTCATTCCTCTTTAAAATCAACCTGCAATAAAATGGGTCTGGGTGCAATTACTACCGCTGCATTGGGGCATGAAATCAACCTGCTCTGAGCAATGACTTTCCCCCATATTCTGGCTGAGGTCTGCTATGATCTCCACATTTTCAGCCTGTTCGGCTCCCCCTGTAGACCCTTTACTGGACTAGGTGCACCCAGTTTCTCTAACAGCTAGCACACTAAACCTACTTAAAACAACTTTATTGATCTGTCCAGAGGTGCAGAGCTAGACTGAAAACTAAATAAATAGAAGAATTTTATGTCTGCTGAGCTTTTACGGAAGTGCAACTGCAGAAAGTGCATTATAGAAGAACAGAAAAAGTATATAATTCTCCTAAAAGTAATTCTGTAAAATGTGCTGTTGCTGAAAAAATTAATGGCCAAGGAGACTGCGACAAACGACCTTAAATAAAACATTGCTTTATAGGGATTTGTGCTCCAAGTTTCCAGGCTGAATGGATGAAAGATGGCTTTTGGCCTTGCATGTATGGAACATATGGAAAAACACAATAATTAATGTCACAACATGAGGTAGGGCCACTGACAGGCGGGGGGACACTGGGGAACACAGTGTTTCTCTGTCTGTGTATTTGGGCTGTAAAACCAGATGGAGTCTGCTGCTCAATGTGTGGCAGTCACGGGGCAGAAAAGGGCTCCTTCAAGCCAAGTGTGTTAGCAGTGTGTGAGTAACATTAACTAACTTGCATCAGCAGAAAATTAAACAGATTTTTGATATGTGTTTCCAATTTAGTAGTGTGTGTTGTAATATTTTTTGCAAAAGCATAAATTTGCTTTCATAAAAATTAGTTGATTTTATAAGATAATCACAAAGTTTCATTAAAAATATATATATTGAATTTCAGTCACACTTTCATGGACAAACCTGACAAATTCAAGGTTGTTCAGTAAAATCCTATATTTTTAATAAAAAAATGATACCTTAACTATTTTTAGTTCAATTTATTTATGTAAAAACAAATACCAAGCTGAGCAAGAAAACAGGAAACAACCACTTCACACAAGAAAACACGAGTTATAAATAGATACATAAAATCCTTCACTGTAAAATGTGATTCAATTACATCATCCCATAATCCAGTGGCCTTTTAATTTAATACAATTAATTACAATGATTTAAGCACTCAAGAGATGTATACAGAATAATATCCAGTCTGACAAGAGCAAGATGCATCAGATACTTGATTGTATTTCTTCCAGCCACTGTAAATGACGTACAGTAATTTAATGTAGGATATCAGCTTTCATTACCACTATTAGAATAAAATGAGCAGAATGTACAAGATTCAGTGAGGCAGGACAGCGTGTAAATGTGCACTGAAGGAGAAGTAAATGCACTGAGTTTGAATGGCTGTGATTTGCAGTAATAAGCTCCACACATAAAGTTTAATTTACAGCATCTAATGTCAAAGAAAGCCAAATCAAATTTTGAGGAGCTTCAAGGTGATAACAAATAGTAAAGGCTAGCTGAGCTGTCAATTAATGGGGCTAAAGATTTTTAAATTAAATTTGTCTGTTAAGTGGAAAAAATAATGAATTCATTTTGAAAAAGGAGACAGGATGTGTGTGTGTGTGTGTGTGTGGGTGTGGGTGTGTGTGTGTGTGTGCGCGTGTGTGTGTATGGGGGGGTGTATACATGGGTGCTTTGCTGTTTTACCCCGTTATTTCAAACACAACCTTCCTCCTTTAAGAGTTACCCTCAAGTTCATCTATGTATGGGCTGAATGCCAGGGATATTTCTACTGCCAAGATGATCTTGAGGAGTCAGAGAGGATGAAGTGGAGCAGATGTGAGCAAGGCACTTGGGTAGCATCCTCTTTTCTACTCGTAAATACGGCGGCATTGTTGAGCTGGCACTGCTCTTCCTTTGTCTTAGCATCGCTAAGTACTGGATAATGTCATTTCACACCATCTGCCCTCAGGCTTCATTAAAGATACATGAATGGGCTATCTTATGAGGAACAGGTGCTATTGTTTGTCCCTTAAGACCCAGCACTAAGGATCTGACTCGGAATACTTGAAGAGGAGCATCTGTAGTGATCAGTCAGACAGACTTGGCTGAGGCCCCCGTCTCTGCCAGTGCGCGCTCCAACAGAGGTTTCCGGGGGAACTCGGCTGCCTTGCAACATGTATCATCAATTCAGCTGACCTGATGAAGTCTGTAGCAGGCCAGCATGCAATCTGTTTCATTCTCATTGAGACACTGATAGTTGATAAAACCAACTTATAATTATATTGCAAGATATTTAGAACAATGTAGAATTCATAAAATACTTCTTTATAAATTACAGCTAACCAATAGTTAGTTTAGTTTTTACTTCAGAAAAGCTGAACTGAATATGTTTTTTTAACTTTAGTTAACCTACATAATTTAAAAGAGTTGCACTTTTTTACATTTTGTATTTTCAATATTTAATTGATATGAAATATATAATAAATATATAATTAAAATTTATAATCAAAATGACTGTTGACCATATATAAAAATGGCCATATGTAATATGTAATACAGTTTCAACAATATTTGCTGTTATCATGTAAATAAAAAAACCAGACATGAGTTCAGCTTCACAATGGTCTACAACTGTAATGAGACTGCAGAGGGCAAGTCAAAATGCTCAGCTGGTTTCCTCTCCAATGTGTCATACCCACAGCTTAAAATACAGAGGAGACATGAAAGAGTTCCCTTTACAATTTGAGCACATTTATGTACTGTATTGATCTATAAACAATACGACTCGATTAGCTTTTTCTTCTCCCTTTTTTGCCAAGATTATTGTTTAGACAAAAGATTATGTCCACAAGCTGTACTTCAGGAAATGACATATACACTTAATTTTTAGTATTTTTAAATGTCTGCATGCAGTATTAAAATTTTTTGAAACCGTTACAAAACCAAAATAGCTATATTTTATAGATTTATAGGCAACACACAGCTCGCAAGGAAGCAGCACCAAAACGCAGAGTGCAAATAGAGATGTACAGGGCATTACAGCACTCACTTGGGCCCCTGTCAACACCCATGTTCCTCACTGTCTGTTAGAGCCTCCATAAAGCACCCAGGAGGACTCAAGGCCCCCCCCCCATTTGTCCTCTGATCCCTCTTGCACTCCCATACACTGATCCTGGCTGAGTATGCACTACACAAAGGAACTTTTTATTTTACTGGAATCAGTAGTAACATTGGCAAAAAGACAGAGAAGAGGCAAACATGTCTACCTCTTTCACATCTGTTTATGCTTTATGCTGAAATTCTGATTAATTGCTACCTGACAATTTTTAATGTACCTCCCACATATGCTTGTCACGGGTAGACTTGTTATAAGTAAAACCTCTTCAAGCATTGTCTTCAAAGACTGATAAAAACACTGATGCTACTGATGATGGTATTTGGCTATAAAACAATGTTTAGTAATAAAAGGTTCCTTTGCTACTAGATAAAGATCACAATCATCAATAACCATTTAGAGGAGGCCCCATGTTTCACTAAGCTCATTTTTATAAAATTACTTTCACACTTTAGTAGCTGTCAGATCCGCAGCTCTCACTAACCTTCTATTTCACATATTCCATAGGAGGGGGTTCTGTAATTTCACCCAGCGAGGATTGACTCCAGCTGTTGCTGTAAGAACTGATAGTTCACACTTTGTTCCCTGCTGCATTCCACCGTGCAGCACAAGAAATGGCTGTGAGCAGAATCACCTTTTGTGATCCATTTAAAGGGAAAATGATCTTGAGGAAGCTGGCAGTCTGGCTTCATCCCAACAGCAGCACAAACAGTCAAACTGAAACTATACAGCAGAATATGTTTAACACCCACCACTGTGTACACAACCCACTGGGTGGACACTGTAACCAGGAGAAAATCACTCTGTGGAACCACTTTGGGGGTCACTGAATCCTCTCATTTGAATGAATGATCTTTAAGCAAATATAATTACTATTATCATTAATCAGCTGTACCATAAAGATGGTTGCACAGTGACAGAATGCATGGCGGATATTGATACAACAGAAATGTGATGCTGTTTGTCTGTAACTAATGGTAATCAGACAAACAGATCAATAGACTTTGATGCTCCAGAGTTCTGCTTCTAAATGAACGTCTTCATATTACCAACCACTAGACTGAGGCGCATTATTCTTGCTTGTCTGCTCTGGACATGACCATGCTTAAATGAGGAGGGCAAACACAATGGAGAGGTTCAGGTCACCAACAAAGAGCCCTTGTCCTGGTCAGGCCTTTCTCTTTACTTCCTTCCTGCATCTGAAGTTCTTGTACAGCACTCATTCCTACAAATGACTGACATCTGAAACCAAAGATCAATATAATTCTGTTTGAGGTTGTGTAAACACAACCTGAAAATGAGGTCCATAATATTCTCTCTAAATTGTCAAGCTACAGCACTGACTGCTCAGGTTTCGCTGTGACGCTGCACATCAGTTATGGTTGTGTGTACTGTATTATACAAAGTGCTGTTCAGGATAAAGTGCAGCAAACCCAGACACTCGAGTGAGGTCAGGCCATCCAGAGGGAATAACCAATAGATGACTTCTTGTTCCACTAATTCCTTACAGAGTAAAACAAGCCTCCTTGGAAAAGAGCCATTCCAATATGTCTATATTAAGTCGAAGGAAGCTTGAAAGCAGGGGAGTCCAACCCTCTGACCCGCCTAACACACCCTGCTCCAAATCCCTCCACTCCGGCCCTCCTCCAGCTCATCACTCCTGACTTCCTTGGAATTCTGGGTAAAACTGCACATTAGAGTTTGCTTAAATACACTGCCTGGTATTGACAGGATTTCTGCACACTGCTCTGATTTTATGTAGTGTCAGGATTAAATGTTGTAGGAATCACAGTAAATGCTTCCCATAAAGTAAATTGAAAAACAGGCAGAAAAGTAAAAGACTAAGTGTATCAATTACAGACCAGTATAAGTGAAAGAAAATGTGCAACCGTAATTTATTATAAAGATGCATGAATGTATTATATGTGTTATGTGTTAATTTCTTTTAAAGTGTTCATGAAGAAACATTTAGATATCAGAACTACTTCAAAACAAATGTATACATTTCTACATATACATTTCAGATTTACACTTATTGGATACATGTGTGAGAAACTGTCCACAAAGCACATTTCTGCTTGTGAATGCAGATTATTTTAAAAAGATTACAAAGAATTGAAAAGTTCTGTATACACTCTGTCAAGGTCTCACCATAAAAATAAGGTGGTAAACTGACCAAAACCAGTGGGACTCACAGCACGTGTAATGACAGAAAAGGAGAGAACAAAGAAACCGAAAAGTGGCTGCTATCATTACCCTGTGTGTACATCCTAGCCGCTTGAAATGAGTATAATGCCTTGGACCCTCAACGCTCAGGGCTGAGTGAGATTCTAAAGAACATTGGATATGGGTTTAGTCAGATAGCTAGCTAGAGTGATGTCAACAGAGTAGGGGGACTGGGCAATAGAGGGATTTAAGTATGTGAGGCTTTTGAAATAATACGGTTGTAAAGGTCCGAAATAGAACAGCTTTAACACTTTAGAGAAAGAGAGGGAATGCTGTCTGTCCATTGTCAACATTTCTGACTGACTGTAAAACAAATTCTTTACTTCAAATTTTAACCTCTTAAGCCAGAGCCTCTTTTTGGATGGTGATATTTGATATGCTGGTGTTGGAATTGTGTTTGGTGTGTATAAAAATGACATATGTGCTTGTAGCAGAGTTTCTCCTGTTTAATTTGATGTGCAGTGTGATTATATTTCTATGTGATTAGTGCAATGTTTTATGCCTTTTGTTTTATCATTTTTGTTGCAGTACAGTAGCCCCCATATCTGAGGGTGCTGGCATTTAACTGAATATTTTGGTCAAACTCATTTTCTATAGTTTCAAAGTGAATTTAAAGCACTGAATGTGTAACAGACCACCCCTTTCTGTGTGATGGTATTGTCAGCACTATATGTCTTCATGTCCCCTCTGTCCTGTCTATCTATAGACAGTCTCTGTCCTCATCATTACCCCCCAGCTGCTGGGGCCACAGAAAACAACAGAGCCTATTCTGTTGTTCAGCAAAGAGCAGGCTTGTTAGGGAGGGTCAGCTTTATTAGAGACTCAAGTATGTTTCGGCTTTCAAACATGCTCAGATATCATAGGTGTTCCAAATGGATGGCACAAAAAAATCAAAGCAGTTTGTAAAAGATGTAACTGCAATGTCTCTGCAAAGACTCACTTTTCAGAATTAATGAAAAGATTGTGGAAATTGCTAAGCAAAATTGTTTGGTGATGGAGAGAAACAACACACAAAAATGTTCAGTTTTGTTTGTGCAAAAATTGCCTTGACAGACAAAATAGCTCATTCATTGTGTTCCATTGGGGAATTCTTGGACTCTCGTTGGTCGAAAAACAGAAAGCTCCTTTTTTGCATTGGCCAAGGGCTGAATGCATTGCTTTGCCACCCCAGCCCTAAGAAAACACGCGCCCCTTTCTCCTTGCTGGCTGCCCGTACACAGTAGATCCTATTAATGCAGCTCTTTCTCACTGCGAGTGAGCCTACTGCTGAGGATGATGGCCACGCAAAGCCAACGCAAAGACAAAACAGTTTACACAACATTAGCAGAGAAAACAAAGTCCATGCAGAGAAGGGAAATTAGATCAACATCACACTGGAGGACATGTTTTCTCCAATTGATATTTTCCTTTAGAGCATAGGGATGCAATGTATGGTAAATGTAGGTGGGAGTTTAGAGAACTACAGTAGGTACAGTGGGGAGCACCCGTGCCTCACAGCTAAGAGGTCCTGGGTTCAATCCCAACACCAGGTGGTGGGGCCTTTCTGTGTGGAGTTTACATATTCTCCCCGTGTCTGCGTGGCTTCTCTCTAGGTACTCTTGGTACCACAACCCAAAGCAGGTGAATTGGTGACTCTGTCTATAGAGTGTGAATGGTTGTCTGTATGTGTCAGCCCTGTGACGAACTGGCAACTCATCCAGGGTGTACCCTGCCTTCACCCTAAATCAGCTGGCATCAGCTCCAGCATCCCCTCCGACCCTTGTGAGGATTAAGGGGTAGGAAATGGATGGATGGGTTTAGAGAAGTGGCATCTCAAACAGATGATTTATTGTGATTATCAAACAGACAATTAAATGTAATTTAATTATGTTATTTGTACTATAGGTATCAGTGTTCACATTATAATTATTTAGCACCTCAATAATTAAAAAGGCAAATTTATTTTTCTCCTGCTGATGGTGACACTGCAGTAATCATCTGTCTTGTGTTGATTATTGTTCACATGTGACAACTGAGAGATGGCTAAAAGTTCATGTCATAAATTATCCCATCCCAAGGCTGCTTTACAAACCCCTCAGGTGACTAATTTTAAGTAGACCCTCAGGTGTGATATAACACATTACAGCCGTTCAAGTAGCACCTCTCGGATGGAGCCTCTTAATTATCACTGCTTAAACTGCTGAGGTGTCTCAATACAGAGATCAATTAAACAAAAGCAGGGTTTTATTGTGCAATTTACAGCAATAATGGATCCCAGTTTACATACAGATGTACTGTCTTACCCACTGCCAAATACAGTCAACAAGTATGACTTCTAATCCTTTTAAGGACTGTGATCTTTTTTTACATTTTGAGAAAACTAAATGTGTATGTTTTCATATTAAATCTGCTAATATTTCTAATTCAAGTAATAGAATATTTCACACACAACAATGTAAAGCCTTTCCACTTGTGTGAGAAAAGAGGTTTAAGCATTTTATTCAGACAAATGGGAAGCAAGATTCTTTAGTTTTCCCTTGGGGCAATATGTAACAAAACCAACAGAACTGGACCATGTGATGTCTGCTGTCTACAGAAAGGATTTGTTTTAACAGACCAGTAACATTCTCATTCTAAATGTTCATCTGCTTAGCTTCATTTGCAAACCATCACTGCCACTGCTGAGCTTGTATCTATTGCACCTTTTTGTGCAACATTAAGTTTTAACAGGGCAACGATGGCTTTATTGTGTAAATTGCATGACTTTATTTAACGTCAGCATTTCTTCTGCTTCCTGACAAGTGGTCACATTTCATAACTAATTAAATTGATCCCTCCCTCCCCTCCAATAGAGTCCACTAAATGGAATTATTTGTATCCAAGTGTCAATATATTAAATCACAGAGGCTAATGAGACAGGTCACTGCTTTCTTTTATCTTGGGTCTTGCATGTGCACATCTTCATCAGCTAACAGTCTCCTTAAATGGAGGATGAACATACTGACTGAACCTCCCTGGGTGACAGCCAAACCTGTCTGACTAGGCTGTTAATGCCCCCACATAATCCTACTAGCAGGTTAACACAGATCTCTTCAACACAAGGGAAAGCACTGGCAGCACATCATCTATACGGGCACAGACACGTGCGTGCGCATAACAGCGCACACTTCCACACTGAACACACACTCACATTATCATTTCCCTGCTCTATTATTCTCTTATTATCATGCTAACGGTTCCAATCTGGCTGTGCTAATTAGGGGACTTACACATTCTCTTTAACAATGTCTATTTTTGTGTGGTTTTTGTTTGCCCATGGATTAATAAATCTCACACTGAGAAAAACATTTGTGCCGGGGAAACAACAAAAGCATTTGAGAATACACAAATTAGAGCTATTATCTTTGTGCAATTACCATACAGCCCTGTGTTTATTTAAACTCATCTGTCTGATTTAAAATATTTACCATAATAGTTCAGTGTTGGAGTCTTTGTTTCACTATGTTGTTAACCAAGCAGAAGTGGTGCATTTAAATTCTCCATTACAAAACATGCAAATTCTATTTAATAATAATTTATCAGTTTCTGTGAACGTGTACCACTAAAGCAAAAATATTCATACATACATTTAAAAATAATGCCACAGCCCCTGCTGCTAAGCATAATGGTGCCACTATTAGGCTGTGTGGGAACAGTGAAGGAAGACTGAACGTCAAACTGTGGGAAAAAAAAAAAACTTTACAATGCCTCAGAACTGGTTTGATGATTTATGTTTTAACAGGATCATGACCCCAAGCATCCTAATCTTACTGCTGGATCATATACAAATGGCATTTAAACAAAAATGTAAAATGTCTTTGCATGTTCAGCTGTAGCTCTGCTTGGATTTTTATCTCAGTTTTGCTGTATCACTTTGACCGACTTTCAGAAATGCCTCACATAACTTGACCAATCTTGAGCACATAAAGACAGAAAGTTGCATACAGCTGTATGTGCATGTGAGGGATGATGACTTTGTTAAACAAATAATAAAATAGCTTACAAAATTTATGAGATTTCTCTCAACTAAAAAAAGAGTTAAAAAAAAACATTGCTGTACACAAAAAACAAAATGTTGACCCTGAATACAGGAGACACTTATTAGGAGCTGTCCCCTCAAAATTTACTGCTTTCTTTGTAACACAGGAAAAGGAAATAGGAAAGCCATGCATAGCTGACTAAAACACACTAGTGTCCAGAATTGTTTCCTTTCTTAAAATAAAATATCTTAAATTAAACAGCAGTGTACTGTGTTTAAACTAAAACAAAACTGTGATAATAGCAACTCATGCTGCTTAATTAAAACATTTTCTGACTAATAATTATAAAGCAGAGAGCCTATATTGTATATGAACACACAAAATCACATTCAGGTAGACTTGGTGACAGAACCATGTTTTAAGTGATGTGTGTACCTGATATCACTATGAATTCTCACATGCGTCAAAAGAGTAACATACACAGTATGTTCTTTCACAGGTCAGCCTGTTTAACTGCTGTACCTAAAAATAAGCACATTACAAGCTAAGTAATCTATCTGTTATCCTTGGCAGGCAGCTCGGTGCTTATGTAATTACAATTTAATCTGGGAACCTTTAACATGTAAAGAGTGAACATTTGCATGTCCCCCCATTGTTTCGTTACACCATTAAAAACAAATAATGAAAATCATTTATGACTCCGCAGTATGCAGTGGACAACAATATTTTGGTCATTTTTTCTTTTCATCTCTGGTTTCTCTTTTAAATGGACATAATCATGAGTCTAATATTGTGTGTATGTCTGTATATGTGGAAGTTTGATTGATTGATTGATTGATTGACACAAGTTTAAGGGTAGGATGTGGAGGCAAAGATGATGTGTTCACTGTACATTCCGTGTGGACGGGATATACAGTACGTAGGGAGAAAAAGGCAGGTTAAAGCAACATAAACTGAAACAGATGTGCCTGATGAAAAGATCATTTCAAAAACAAGTTTTCAAAAACGTGGAAAAAATATATCTGGTCATCGATGGCCTCCATAGAAAGTTGTTATCTGTCGGATCTGTCTTGGATCTCAGAGTACTCAAAGATGGCACATCAATGCCAGAGCAAAAGATAAATGATGGTCTCATGACATTGTGATAATTTTGTAAAAAAAAAAAACAAACAAACAAGCATTCAAATGAACTGTTTTAGATTAAAGTGTCCCTCTGTTTCATCTTGGTAACCTCTGCTTTCTACAGTCTGTTTGTGAAGATAAAGTTCACCATGACCTTTCAGCCAATATTTATTCTCTTGATGTGTGTATCAATGCGTGGGTCCTGTGTGTCTGTGTACTGTACACCGTCACCTCTATGCATGTGTATGTGTAGCTGCGTGTGAAAGTCAAACCAAGACTCGTATCTAAAGACACATCTTTAAGGAATGCATGAACCAGGGTCATTACCACGTGAGGTGAGGCATGGCTATGGGCAGAGTACTGTCACTTCAATTTTACTGGCATTTCATCACATTTAAATCCATGAATTGAGCCAACAGTTTACAACTGTTCTTGCCAGGACTGCAAAATAAATACGTGTTTATACAATTTTATATACAGTCTTAAGGATTTATCTAATTTGGAGCATAATTGAAACTTAATTTAAAATGGGTATGATATAACAAACCAGTCAACAAATCACTTGTCGACATAAGGCTATTTAGCTCCTCATTGATTAGGGGAAACAGCAATAGAAAGCCCTAAAGAGGAAATTCAAATAATGTTTAGTTTGCCGATGCTGAATTCAAACAAGCAAACAAAAAAAAATCTTTAATCCCAATGCCTGCACACAGGCTCATAGAGATAAGTAACTTATGGGGCAAACCAGTTCTCTGCAAATATATATGTTCACATGTCACATGATTTCCTGAATGGTGCTTCAAATTTCCAGCTAAATCAACTCAGAGTTAATCTCATCCTTGGATTGAATTAGTGGCAAGACGATTTCAATGATGAAGATGGACTGAACAAATACAAACAAGCTGAGGGAAAACACACAAAGCCTTGGGCTTTAACTTTTGATAAGCCTCTAACACTGCAATCAAAACATCTGCTATCTTAAAACAAGTGACATTGTAATCCCAAAGGACAAAGACTAAATCTCTCTCCTCTTGTAAGAATGATGAGAAAGGATAAAAAGATAGATGGCTATTCAAAGGGAAACTTGATTAAACTGTACGTTGCCTTTTGAATCTTCAAACTACACCTCTTTGACAGATTCCTTTGAATAAACACATAAAAAGCACCTTAACAGTACTCTATATATACCACCAACAACAGTCTCAGCTTACAGTTCCCATGGTTTTACTGTTTGGGTAGTTTACGATGTCCACTGATGTACACATGTACATCCTCAGTATGGAACTTTGCTTGGCATGAATTCTCAGTATCAATGGTTTCTCTTGGTTTTCTCCCTGGAGCCAAAACAGATGGGCTTTGATGGCCAGTAGGATCTCCCATAAAGATTAGTGTTCACTATGCTATAAGAAAAGTAATGCAATCCTCCAGAAACTGTTTTCCACTATTCCTTATGTATGGGGAAGCTTACTTAGAAGAGCTAATTAAGTCAAAGCTGTTAAAATGACCAGGGCATTTTAAAAGGCAGCTGCAATGAGTGACAAAAAAGCTCACTAACTTGCCCCCGACTCATTTATCTCCTTTTTTGTTATTCCAACAAAAGTGGGCATCAATAAAGATGATGATGAACTTCTCTAGGTTTGGATCATCTTTGTTAAAGGACATTTAAAAAAAAAAAAAAAAAGACAAACAATGAAACCTGAGTGAAATCCCTGTTTTTTAATGTCGTAAGCTGTGCGTAGTCCCGGCCGATGGGCTGTAGAACAGATGGTCTGAACATGGGACTCTTTTGTTTAATTGTGGATGTGATGTTTTATCAGGGCAGATCTGTGGCACAGTTGGTCAAGGGAGAACCTGTTCTGACTGTGCTTTGCAATAAAAAACTTTACTTGTATCTCTGTTCAAGTGTTTGAAATAGATATTTAAAAGTACATTCCAATACACTCTTGACTCCAACCCTCTCTTAAAATTATGCATCAAGAGGATTTTTCAGGCACCGTTTCCCTTTAACTTTGTGATGAAAGCATGGGTCTCTATAAGTGAGATGCATTAGGGCTGTGCCCTTATGCTCAATGGGCATAAGTAAAGGACCCTCCATGATACTAGCCCTTTAGCACTGCACATGGTTCTTAATTTTAGAGTTTTCTGGACAGAGTGTCATGCTCCATGCTTCTCAGGAGTGTCTAATAATATAGCATAATTTGGCCAATATGCTGTTCAGTGTCCACACTAGTGGCTTCTTAAGAACACTTTGAGAGCAAAGGTTTTCTGTTGCAAAGGGACTTTGCAAGAAGCATTTTCATGTTCCAGAAGTAAATAAGTAAATCAGTTGTGTATTGCAGGACAAACTGTGCAGTGCAGAAGTACCATACCCAATATATAATGTAGTAAATTATATGCTCATTATACTGTGTATATAATATTATGCATCCTTCAAAATAATCTATATAAAATCCACATAGAATTTCCTGTTGTGAGTGCTACATACTAATTTTTTTTTTTTTAATGAAATTTTTTAAAAAAAACATTGCCTTTGTTTCTGAAGGAACAATTTGTTGGAAGTGAATGTTTACAGAGAGGGGAGTTGTCAGAAAGCGCAACAACGAGAGAAGGAGGTGAATGGAGAAGGATGTGCCTGACACTGACCGCAGCCAGCAGGATAACGTTAGCTTCACTCAGGCATCCAGACTTATAGCCTTGACCATAGTTGGTGACCAATCCTGGATTACCCTGTACAGTCTGGTTATGTCCAGCTATGTGCTACCTGGGTGGTCTTTCAGTTTCAGCGAGATACAAACCCACACAAACATCACAAACATGTTTACACACACGAAGCATAAAAATAATGCTTCAGCACATGTAAAAATTGGAATGGATAAGGAAGTTATAAAAATTTGTAGGAAAAAACACAATACCAACCACATGATATATTTCAGCAAGTTTCACTCTTATGCAGTGTAAAACATGTCATGTTGGCCTTCTGGGACTGATGTGTTTCAGAGGCATTTACCAGCCTCTTTCATGTCCCCCACCTCCAAGCTCTTCTCCATCAACAGGACTCATTAGCTGTTGTTACTTTTCCCTTTTTTTTTGTTCATTAAGATGTGCTAATTATTCTCCTCCATATTTTAAAGCCCTCCCAATTACCAACAGGCAATTAACATTTGATGAGAGTGATGACTGGAAGTGTGACAAAAAATTAAAGACAAAAAATTTAAAGAAGAAATAAGATTAGAGAAGATTCTTCAACAGAAGCAGTGATATTTGCTTTAATGTTTAATTTTATTGATCTTTTCCATTAAATCCAGACATTTGGCTCACTGATACCAATGCTTCACTAATTACACTGAAGAGGGAGAAATATTGTAGTAATCAGCACTGCAAAAAGTGAGAGGTCTAAGCTGCTGAGTGTTAAAGGGCCAACAGAAGCACATTCACTGACCTGGATCTGCTGCTGGAGGAGGTTGATTTTGTGCTGCTGCTGCAGAAGCTGCTGCTGTTGTCTAGCAATCTGTGGGAAAAAAAAAACATACTGTAAGTAGAGACAAAAATTAAATAATTCCAGACAAGGGAGACAAAATTCATGATTGATATGTGTTTTGTTAGAGCTGGCATAATGGCAAAGTTATAGTAATGTTAGTATTTACTATTAATATTGAGGAATGCTAAAAGATGGGAAGTGCAAAAAAATATTTAAAAAGAAGTTGTCACATAAAATTTAGACTACTGCATGTGGCATTTAAAAAGTAAATGTTCTTTTGCTATAAAATATATTAAAAATGACATTTTAAATAATAATGATACTATACTGATATGAACTATCAAAATTTGTGAAAAAAGATAATAAACGATTTATAGGACAGGAGGACATGCTTGATGGTGAAGTGTCGTCAGGATACGGGTGACAGAGGTCCCCATCACCCTAAATGATGAGCAACCATACCGCAATCCATCTCATTTGTGCAGTCTCCCTTTTGTACATGCCCACTTCCTTGAGCATGACATCCTAGTTTTAAGTGTCATTTAATTTTCATTTTTAAATATAATTACAAAGTGTTCACTGTAAGGTATCAGTCGTCTGCAAATGTGTCAAGATTAATTTGTGATGGCTTCCTCACGAGTGTCAACAGTTAATTACTGTGTTGTATCTTGATGGCTCGATGACATTCTAGCTCTCAGCGGGCTCGCTCCCTCTCTCGCTCTCTCTCTCTGTCTCTCTTTCTGTGTCTCTTTCATTTTATTCATACTCTTGCCTTTTTTTAAATAGGCTCAAATAATGAAACATTTTATGTCACTATTCATTTATGATGCAATGTCTACAAAGCACACAGACTTGAGAGTAGTTTGCAAATGAACAGCATTGATTGGAAAAGAAATCAATACTGTTAATGTATTATTAGTGTACTATGATCAAATGCATCACTCCAAGGAATATAGTCTATCTCTTCATTTCACTCAGGAAGGTGTGAGAGTGTGCTGGGGAAACTCTGAGTGAACTCCTTACTGATAATTGACTCATAGCCATTAGGGTGGCTGGTGATAATAAAAGTGTCGCCCGTGTGGATAGTTTGTGTCCTTATTTCTTCCCAGACATTAACACACTTCATGGCCTCTGCTAATTTGCTGATTTGTACAATATGGCTCATTGGCCTGATTTGTGCTGCAAATCTAATGCCAGGCTTGTTCTAATAGGAGTCAATTTATAAGATATAGAGGACTTCCATGTTTAATATAACATTTCATTTACACATTCCCTTGAATTTGTTAGTACAAGTCATAATAAGATTTTTCCAACCACACAGCATAAATGTGGGTGAGAGAGCATGACTGAAATATCTGAGGTAATATAGAATATCTCTTATATCTAATATTATTTCAAATTCCTTGTGAGGACAAGGCCTTTATTGGCATATTTCAGGCATGAAATTTAATCTAAAATGGAGCTACATGATAAATTGTCATACATGTATTAAATGGAATTTATTATAAAGAGGGCAGATATAGAGTACACAAGATTCAAGAGGAAGTGGAGAAAAAGACTTAAACAACAGGAAGAGGGAACAGAGGCACAATTTTAAAAAAGTGAGGGTAACTGAATGTAAAAAGGAACACGTATGAAAAAATGTTACCTGCTCTTGCTGCTGACGAGCCAACTCCATTTGCTGCCTCTGCTTCTCCATCTGAGAGGCAGCGAGTTTCTTCTGTTCATCATGGGCGGCAAGAAGCTGCTCACGTAGGCTGATCAGCTGAGTGATCATTGTGGAGAGTTGGTGTTCCTTTTCAGCCAGGCTCTCTGGAGTACCTGAGATGTACAGATAAACACAAAACAAACATATAAAACACACAGGTATGTGCAATAACCAGGAGAAAGAAACAAGTGTACTTCTTGACTTTGTAAAGCACATTGATATACCCATAAATCATATGAACACAAGACTAAATGATTTCATTGACTGTTATAAGACATTGTGGAACCAACAAATATGGAATGTTCTACATACAAACTCTACAATACAAACTCTAAAAGGTCTACAGATTACAATGGTAACCAAAAAGGGTGATTAAAATGTATCTATAAATTAATTTCACCAGTATCAGTTTTCAGTGACAGGGGAAAATATTTATTTCATCTGGAGTGCATAACATGTCACACACAAACATATGTCATCAGTTTTATTTAATCATGTTTTACTTTTATTTATTGTAAGACTAAAACAAATTATTCAATGAAGTGCACAGTGTCATAGATAGTTGCCTTGACAATGTAACCACAGTGTATGACTTTTTTTTTTTACAAAGGTGCAGAGGACCTTCGTCACTGTATAATATTTAATATAGTGAGTGAGCATACTACACACACCAATCATCATATTGTGCTATTGTATTGCACACAATGTATAGTACAAAGAAAATCACATGGGCAGCAACCTACTGCCGTGAAGTCACTTGAAATGTTAAGGTCACACAGCCTGGAGTTGTCTATTTCTGTATAAAGGGAAGGAATTGTTTCCAGCACATAGACAAAGAGCTGCAGGGAGCTGTCAAACTGAGGTGGCAGCTTATAGCAAAGTGCCAGGAGTGAACAGAAAGAAAGTGTTAAGAATCACTGCGTTTGCACTGACCTACGAATGATACAACTTTGTAACATACGACTGTGCCCACAACACATTAAAGGAGAAACTCTGTGCAGGTGCTCAAAAAGATTGTGTAACTGTCAAAAGATACCACGATACCATTACCTATACATGTAAAACCACAAACAACTTAATCATTCAATAGAACCGTGCATTATAGCAGTGGTGGGCCGTCAGGGCCTGCAAAGCCTTCTCTGCTGGCCTAAAAAATATCTGAATCACAGACTGATGTTAA
>JAQQAE010001016.1:0-27971 GCA_029823295.1 Pseudamia nigra
TTAAGAAAGTCGTTTAACTGAGCAAAGACAATTTTCTCTAGAATTTTAGAGAGGAAAGGCAGTTTTGAAATAGGTCTAAAGTTCGCTAGCACTGTGTGGTCCAGGCCAGGTTTTTTAATTAAAGGTTGCACGACTGCGTGTTTAAGATTGGCAGGAACCACACCAGATGACAAACTGCTGTTGATGATACCAAGAACTGATTGCCCTATTGTTGGGAACATGAAATCAAAGTTAGCAAAACAAGCACTAAATCAACTAAATTAACAAAATAATAAGCAAAATACATGGTAACTAGAGGTTGGACATCACAAACATTATTTAAACCTTGGAACACGATGAAGATGCATTTTTCTGTTGTATTTGTGCTACATAAATAAAGCTTCCTTTCCTCCTCAGGCCACCGCCATGTCAGTGGACTGTCTGGGGTTACACGCAGTGTTGTCGGGGTAAGTTTGAGTTCAATTGAATTGAATTTCAGGAAGGCACTTGTCCTCATGAAACGAAATAGAGTTTTTACATAGAGTGACCTTTGGCTTTGTTCATTTTGTGGCTTGCTAAATACATTTTCTCATTTTTTAAAATTAATTTCTACTTCTTTAATTGTTTTCTGAATTTTTGTCTATTCGTTTGACTATTTTGTTCATTTTTGTTCATTGTAATGGCACATTTAATGGATGTATTGATTCTTTTCATTTTGTTGATTCCTTTGTTATTTATTATTTTGGTCATTTGTTGTTTGTTTTTGTGGATTAGTTAGTTATTTGTGTTGTTTTTTGGAATTGAATATGAAGCGTAATCCCAGATCAGATGCATGTTAAATGGTCTGAATGTTGTCTTATGTGACTGTAATAGTACATTAAATGTAGCTTTTCAGACTTGTTGTATTATTTTTTTATTTTCTGTGTGATGCTGCAAAAGAGCTTCTGTAATGCAAGAAATATTCAGAATCATCTGACAATGAAGTATTCTAACATTGATTGAAACTGCAGTTGAACACACATTTATCAGACAACAGCACCAATAACATGCAGTATTTACTGCTGTCATTTAGAATAAATGAATACTTAGACCATAACTCCACAAAATTACATCATCTGTTTTCTTTACTTTGATATAAACCAAACCAACTGCCTCTTTAAACAAATGTGTTAAACTGACAGCGTATTACCCCTCCTTATGTATTTTTTTCAGGCGACGTTTCCTCTACATGGTGAACCTCGAAAGTCCATCTGAACCACCACGAAAAATTGGACGTCAGAGTAAATGGGACGTGGGCACGGTGCAGTGGAACCCGCATAAAACAGAGGCCCACGTCTTTGCTGCCTCGGTCGGTAATCTGTCTGAATGACCTTACAGATGCAGTGTGTAGGATTTAGAGGGTTTTATCTGCAGAACAGGAATATAATTCAGTGGCAGAGTCCTGCCCCCAGGTTTACCCCACGGGGCCTTTCTTCAGAAAAAAAAATGGCTTTACAGTTACTGGAGGGAGACAGAATTATTGCATTATGTATTATTTACAAATATAGATTTAGTCATTTTAAAAAGATAGTTTCATAAGCTGTAAGTTTCATGAATCTGTTTAAGTACAAGATTATACATTGATTGAATGAATGAACATGTAAAATCATCATAGCAAAACACTCGCAAATATACATTGTATATACAAAAAACAAAGAAGGTAAACCAATAGAAAAAAAAAATAAAAAGACAATATCTTGCATGATCAGCAAGTTTACATGCTCGAAAAGGAGTAGAAAGAAGTATCAGCTTATTTGATTCAATTAATTACAAAGACTACAATCTGAAAGTCGTGTGACATCATATTTTTGTCTCCACAAGTTCAGAGCCATTTAACGTTGAAAGACCCAGAAAACCCCCACAGCAGTGTAAAAAGCATGCACATGTGCTGCTGTCTTTTCTAAAAATTATTGGCCAATGATTCTTTTTCAACAATGCAAATGTAAATTCAGAAAATTCTCACACATTGCTAGACTTGCAGTAGTGATGAAGGCACTGGGCCTTCATCGGGCAAAAGAAATTGAGATTTTTTTTTTTTGCCTGACGAAGGCCCAGTTCCTCACAATTGCAAGTTTAAAAGTGTGCAGGAATTTTCTGTACTTTGATTGATGCGGCGTTGTGCCCTTTTCCTACACACCTGTTGTTAGACATAGATGCGTGAAGTGTCCATTCTTCAAAAATGCAAATGTAAAATTTGTACTTTAACTATTCAACTTCATGACACTAACTGCTAGAATATGAAAGCTTTCACACTGTTTCCTCACTCTTTGTTGGGGTCTTTTCAAAATGTCCCTTTTCTCTTTTTCCTTTCAGTTTCTTATTATTTTCTGTTTTGTTTTTTTTTTTTTATGTCTTCAGAGTAACCAGCGTGTGGACCTGTACTCATGGAGAGACGGCTGTGGAGAAGTCCACACCTCCCTGCAGGGTCACACTCGGGTCATCAGGTGAGGGACTGATGGAATAAAACCCTCGTGTCTGCAGGTGAACAGTCTTACTGACTCACTGTCTGTGTTGCCTTCAGTGACCTGGACTGGTCTTGGTTTGAATCAGAGTTCCTGGTCACCAGCTCAGTGGACACCTACATTTACATCTGGGATACCAGGTGAGAGGGAGCGATGTCATTACACTCAGTTATACTGTATAGACCTGGGTGATGCCACCAAAGTGTTCTTCCTGTGAAATCCTGTGCGTCGGTGGTTGACAAAGGTTTTTCTTGAGTTCCTGTGGATCTGTCAGTGATATGGGAATCCATTGTCCTCAATATTAATGATCTAGTCTTGTCAGAGCAGAGAACCGGCGGAGGTCAGCTTAATTCATTATGGTCATAGTGTTATGGATAGCTGTATATCCAGACGCCACACTGTGTGGTGGTAATACGAGATATCAGAGTGTCAGGAATATCCAGTGCTTTACTACCTGTATATTTTTTGAAGGTTTCAGCAATTTTCTGCGTATTTAATAACAGGCTAAATCGCTCATGTTGCATTTGTACCAAATCATGTTTAAAATCACCCGTTCACATCAGCTGTTTCAAATCACATTGCTTTTGAACGATTAATTTTTTTTTTTACACCTTAATTGCCCCCAGTCTGGTTTCTTTCTGTTCCTGTATCAGACCCAAATTTGAATTGCTGTGTATTTACGAATAAAATGACATTGACGGAACAAAACATGAAACATACCGTGTTAATACTATCTGCAATGAAATATAAGTTGAAGTAAATTTTAAAATGCACCATTACTTTTTAATTGTTTCTTTCCACACTGTCAATTTTTGTAAGAAATTATGTCAAATGTAAATAACTAACAAATGTTGATGTAGGATATTAATTATTGAAGCCCACGTTTACGGCTTATTCAGTTTACTATAAAATCCAACTACCGGTAGTGTGCTAAAGTTTCAGATGCTCACTATGTTTGTTTCACTCCACAGAGACACTCGTAAACCCACGGTGGCGCTGTCTGCTGTCGGTGAGTCTGCATGAAATCAAGCTTCTCTAATTCTTTTCCTCTTTAGAATTAAATTTACTTCTACAGTTTGAGTCCCATGTTTCATCCTTGATGGTGCCTTCAAGGATGCTTCGACATGACAGATTTAGGACTGTTGATAAGACTTTATGGACAGCTTAGCTAATAACTCTGTCCAAAAGTAATCAGAGACAGGACACATCTAGTTAGAAATATTAAACACATTATGTCATATTTAATTAGTCTCTACACAACTGAGTGATAGTTCACTGTTCGTACGCAGATTGAAAAATTCATTTTTTCCTGCTGCTATCAGCCAGCGGATGGACTGTGTGATGAACATGTCTGTATTTCTCTTGTGATGCTGTTGACGCGTGATGATTGAATGTGTAGTCATTCCTACTGGCTGTGAATCAAACTGACCCACTTTGGGATAATAAAGATTCCTCGAACCTTGATCCAGTATAAATAATATTGGAAAAAAAAAGGTTAGAATGGCCAAGTTCACAATAATGTATATGTATAGTGCAATTCCAAATGCAAATTAAAATGTTTGTAATTGTTGTTGTGGTGTATTACCAGGTAGTTGACACTGATTAATGAAGGTTTTCATGTTTAATGCTGCAGCTTGTGGGACTCCTTTTAAATTACCGTACATACTGTTTGGTAGCTTAATTTATGATAATACACCACCAGTTATTAGGGAATTTTTATTTGATAGCAACAACTCCAAAGTAACTTAAATGACCTCTAATAAATGTAGTGGATTAAATATCACCATATTTGTCTCTGAGATGTAGCGGAACAGAAGTACAGAATATACAACCTACTGTACCTCACAACTCGCTGCTAAGAAAACAATAAATGCTTTTAACACGATTAATTCATTAACCTTTATTTAATCAGGAAATAGATTAAAAACCTCTTTTCCAAGAGAGTCCCGGCCACAAAGCAGCAGCAAAGTTACATATTTACACAGACGTGACGCAAAAATGTAAACAGATTATGAAAAAGAAGGGCATATTGCGGAATTGGCCTCAGAAACTCTGTTTGGATTTAAAAGTGCTCAAAGAAATTAAATCAGTTAGTTTCCAGTCTTTCATGCGTAAGTTGCAGAGTTAAAAAAAAGCCCTTTTACCCAACTCTGTACGAGCATAAAGGACAGAAAGCAAGATTCAAATTTCTCCGAGAAATGAACCCTATACTGCCGTGTGAATCATATTTGAGACACACATTTCTTAGACCTATTGCATCATCATATGGTAAAAACTTTGCTCAAAACCGTGTTGAATACAATCTGTTACTTGTCTTTTGCCCCCAGGTGGAGGTGAATTATGTTTAACGCTCACTGTGTCAAATATCAAACAAATTAAAAAAAACATAGATGCAAATTAATTTTGTTAAAGGGGCAAATAAAGGCTTCAGATTGAAAAAATCAGAATTTTCTGTGCATTATTTCTTGGGTCAGGCTTTATAGGGTTACGGTGCAAATATATGAAGGCAGTAGCCCGAAAATTGCCTTATAAATGAAAGTTTACCAATGACGAGTCCTTCACGCGGCCAGAGCAGGCCATCCCACTCCAGAGTATAATCCACAGTGATGAGTGGACGTCTTACAGTTTATCATGAACCTCAAAGAAGAACGATAAGCAGCCTCAATCAATTGTTTTTAATACTGTGTTAATAACTGATCATTATATTATTTTCTGTTGTCAGCTGGAGCATCTCAGGTCAAATGGAACAAAAAGAACCAGTCTCTCCTCGCTTCCAGTCACGATGGAGATGTGCGCATCTGGGACAAAAGAGTGAGAGCTTCACTTCTTTAAATCTGTGTAACTTTTCAATAAAACCAGATATATTTTTCAGGCCATATGTTTATTATGTTATTTATTCAGATGATTTCCCTGCATTCTTCCTAAGCAGAAGCCAAACACAGCGGTGGAGTACGTAGCAGCTCATCTCTCAAAGATCCATGGCCTCGACTGGCATCCGGACAATGAGTTTATCTTGGCCACATCGAGCCAAGACAACTCTGTGAGGGTGAGAAGCTGACACATTTTTTTACAGTTGGAAAAATGATAACTGGCTGTCTATGGTGACTGTTTGTATATTTGGAATTTATTTATTTTTGGTCGTGTGTAGTTTTGGGATTACCGGCAGCCCAGGAAGTACCTGAACATCTTGTCGTGCCAGGTCCCGGTGTGGAAGGCCAGGTACACGGTGAGTATGAACACCGGAGCTCACAATGGTCGGATTCTTGAAAATATCACAGGCTTCAGTGAAACACTGAGGTCAGGGTGGGATTCATCACTGCTAATGATACCTGTGACACAATTATCGACTGAAAAACAATAAGTAAATGCATGAACGTTTGGGCAAAATTAGAAAAACTCTTCAACATGGTCCTGGAATATAACATTCATGAATTGTTAGGAGGTTACAACAACCTTGACCTTTTTACTTTTGGGCGCTTAAATCTTTTAATTTAGTAATTTTTCTTTTTAAGATTTTCTGTCAGGCAGAAGCGTAAGAAAGTTCCACAATTTGATCTGTTTGTGTGTTTCAGCCGTTCTCTAACGGTTTGGTCACAGTGATGGTTCCTCAGTTGAGAAGGGAGAACAGTCTGTTACTGTGGAGCACCCTCGACCTCAACAGCCCCGTCCACGCCTTCGTCGGACATGATGACGTGGTGCTCGAGTTCCAATGGAGGCCGCAGAAAGAAGGTGCCAATCAAACACTGCAATTCAGCAGAGCCGATAAATTTAACCATCCATCTTCATCGTCTTCTACATCAGTGCTCAGTGATGTTTAGCCAATGTTAATGTGCTCACTGTTTCTGCCTGACATACTTTAGCCGCTTAATGTGTTGTTTAGTGTTTATTTTGTTTTTGTTGATCCTACAGGTTCTAAGGATTACCAACTGGTCACATGGTCCAGAGACCAGACACTGAGGATATGGAGGGTGGATCCACAGTTACAGAAGGTCAGAGTGCAGCTTCATGGTGTAGTCACATTAGTGCCAGTTGCCCCATCCCATTCTGAAACGTCATCATCACCCCCAGCCCACTTCCCTACTGGTCTCCAGTCACACTGCCTCAGATTCAACTGGAGCTGAGCACGTTTACCTGTCAACACATCATAATACGTCACAAACAGCTGTCATTGCAACTTTGTGGCTTATTTTGAGATGTTTTGGTCAGACACAGGTTTCTGCCACGTAGCTTGATATTGAAAGGCAGCAAGTTTAAATTAAATGCTCTACCCAGATGAAGAGCCAGCACAAAATTTGTACATCACGTCCAGTCATGCTTATGTGTGAGCAACTGTGTCAAAGCCCACTTCCTCCAACCGGAAAAGGACCAAAGAAATATGGTTCAGCACAGCGTGGAGCACTCACTAGTCAGACAGTCCAGACTTTAGGCGTAAAATGTTCTGCACTGCATATATTTCCTAATGAGCGAAATAAGACACTTCACACATATGTGTGCCCTCAGACTCATCTGTTGATGCTTGTTGTAGCTCTGTGTCAGTGACACGGTGGAGGATCTGATGGAGGGGATGTCTCTCACAGCAGAGTCGGAGAAGACGCTGTCGTCCCAGGAGCCTGGGAGTCATCACAATGCCGTGCCTTCTGTAGAAATTCTACAAGGTGAGGAAGATGTAGAAAGCACATTAATGGTGAACATCCATTTTTCTGTAGTATGTTTGTGTGGCGATTTTGTTCCACCAGCCTTCTGACTCATGTCTCTGATCTGTCATGCCTGTCTTTTTGTCTCTCAGAACAGGATGGCTCTCTGAGCTCTGCAGGTCGGCAGGATGTCGGTGCCGCAGCAGGTTCAGGCCTTCCTCAGACGCTGCAGCAAGAGTTCTCTCTTGTCAATCTACAGATCAGAAACGTGAATGTGGAGGTGAGAACATCTTGACTTTTGTCTGCACACAGATTATTCACCATGGACAAACTTAGGGTGACATGTGGAGGCAAAACAGCCTTTACAGAAGAGGATGCCTCCAGCAGAACTAGGCTCTGGGTAGGCAGGCATCTACCTCAACCAGTAAGTGGACAGAGAGACAAAAGAAAAGAGTGGAGATAGAGCAACAAACAATACAGACAGAGACTGTATAGCATAAACATACAGCTCATTTCAATTTAACACTACATACCATTCAGCTGCAGAGAAAATAACACATCTTTGTCTTTCAGCAGTTGTTAAAATAAGTCCTGGTGTGTTTTAATGTTTTGTGCAGATGGATGCGGTGAATTGTAGCTGTGTGGTGTCAGCTCACTTTGGCAGCCATCAGGTCCATCTAGTTATGAAATTTCCCGCCCAGTATCCCAACAACGCAGCCCCTACTTTTCAGTTTGTGTCCCCAACAACCATCCCCTCTGCCATGAAGATCAAGATCCAGAAGGTATCACTGTAGTTCAGTGTTAAGTGTGTGTTGTGTCTCAAAATGTAAGAATAGTGACCTTTGATTTGTTTTCTTTGCTCAGATTCTGACAGACACGTCGTTGCAGAAGGTCAAGAGGAACCAGAACTGTCTGGAGCCTTGTGTCCGACAGCTTGTGTCCTGTCTGGAGTCAGATATGGTTCGGGCATTCAGTTTTTTACTCTCGCTGAGAATTGAGTAGGTGGAGTGGCCTGTGGTGTCTGTTCATGCCCCAACCCAAAAACAAATACACCTAGATTCACCAAATCTGGCGTACAGGTTTACCTGTGGCTACTCCCACGGTCATAAAAGTTCAAAATCAGCTTTGTAGTGATATTGTTGGAACTCGGGCCACTGAATTTAAGCAGAAGTTAGAGAAGGACCTTGACTTTGCATTTGACCATTAAGATTGGTAAGGTCTGGAAAGACATTATGAGGTCATAAAGCGTCATATTTCAATTACTGCTTCAAAGATTTACTAAATGTAATACCATATTTAACGTTTTGAAACATATATTTATTATTGTAGACAGACAGCAATTATCAGCCACAACAAAATGTCATATTCAGTTACCCGAGCAAGTAAACAACATAAAACAACACTTGAGAATAAATAAAGAACTACATAAGTACATAGATAGTAAAAAAAAAAGAAACAATGTAGGTTTGGCTCTGCATGTGCTAATTTTTTTAGCTTCCTTTGTCAAAGCAGCAGGTGTACATTAGTCTGATATATGGGGCAAAAAGCTAAATTACACTGGCAATCATTACTATTCAAAATACTGGTCTTTCTCTATAAGAAAGAAGAACAGTTAATGTGGAGGGTAACCAGTCTGATGATGAATGAAAAAAGAGGAGATGAGAGACAGGAAATAGCCCCAGAAGACGACAGGAAGTAGAGGGATTATCAAAATGATGATTGCGAACAGCCATACCTGTTTTTCTTTTTGGATTTCTCAGAGCAGATAACTTCACAAAAATCACAGTGAGCCGTTTATAGTCGATGTTTGTTTACGGGTACAGATCAGGGAGCGACAGCCCCATCTCGTAGACACAGACGCTCTCGTGAGAGTTTGATGCGTTCATTTGGCTTCAGTTGGTTTGACAAGTCATGAAGTGAGTGATCTCTCATCAGGTGCAGTCATTAAATGTATGATTTCAGTTGTCATAAAAAATGTGCTGAGACTAGTCGGTTAGTGTGAACTCAAAGTCTTTTCAAAATCTGAACAACTGTGAAAGTTGTTTCCCCACTTTTACTGTTACAGACCCCTTTTCTCGTCTCAGATTGTGTTATGCTATACATGCTTTCTCTTCAGACGCAGGAGGATGATCCCACCTCCAGCCCCTTTGTCCTGTCCAACCCCGTCCCCCCAGCCCTCCAGGCGTTCCCCCGAGTTACCAACACATACGGATCCTATCAGGTAAGAAGCTGTCAGCAACTTATCCGGTTCCCAAACCTAAGGGAAATGCTCTACTCTGAGAATTTCTAGTATAAATAAATTGGTCCAGGATGTGGAACTTTAGATTCCAAGTGAAACGAAAAAATACTTTATTTTGAATGAATGTTGTCATGTTACTTCTACAGGTTGGAAGGAGAGGAGGGAAACTGTCTGGCTTGAGATGCTGTAGGGTTTCTTGTCCGTATAGTCTTTAAGGCTTCGACCTTCAATTGTGAAGCACCTAGAGATAATCTTGGATTATGATTGGCACTGTTCGAATACAACCGGATTGAATTGAAAAACTGTGTATGTAAAATGAATATGCACAATAACTTCTGCCTAAACCCAATAATGAATTCAAGAAAAACTACAAAGCAGCAAAAGAAGACGTAACCAAGGAAGGTTCCACTTGACAAGGCTGAGAAATGTTTTCAAGCATTACAAAAAAATCTGAAAGATTTTTGAGATGATAAACAGTTGTCAGAATGTGGACCTGGATGTGGTCATATGTTACCATATTCTCCATTTATGAAAGATCCTTTATCAACATAGTTCTTCTCATAACCTACGGAAACTTAGATTGGTTAGATTAGATTTCATGGAACCTGAATGGCAGTTGTTCAAGAACCACAGTTCACCACATTAAAGTGTTAGTGTTGATGTTAGTCTTGATATTTTGAGCATACCAGTAAGGTGTTCCTTCTTCATTCGATAGTTTGAATTTTAGAAAATGATGATCAAATGTGTATTTTTTGCAGGATGCTAACATTCCCTTCCCTCGGACGTCAGGAGCCCGTTTCTGTGGCACCGGGTGTCTAGTCTACTTCACTCGGCCAATCACCATGCACCGCTCCGTCCCACCCACTGAGCCCACTCCCAGGTAAATACAAAGGTTTGGCTCCAGGGGAAGCATTTTATGTATTTTATGACAAAGGTGTCTGACAGGCCCCCTGTAATTTGAGTTGGAAAAGATTAAAAAGATTTAAATACAGTAAGTGTAGACCTGTTAATTAAATACAGATTTATACATATTTGTCAGTCTGTGACGTTGGGGAAAATAGTTAGTAGCCGATTGTTTGTGGCTGACTGCTATACTGTAAATGAATGGACAGGAACTTGCCAGTCAACACGGTTTACAACCTCACATATGTCAAGTCTGTCTTTTGTTTAGTCGCTTTTTTTTTTTTTACCTGCACAAGATGTTGAAGGAATCTGAAATGTAAGCTGTCTCTCCTTGGTCATCCTGTATCATAATTCTATTTCCAGCTCTAAAAATATATGGCAGTGTTCAGTATCACTTCAGTCCGTTTTCTTTTGGTTCAGGTCCCTGTCGGCTCTCTCAGCCTATCACAGTGGCGTGCTGACTCCGATGAAGATGCGTTCAGAGCCGCAGAGCACTCTGAGGCTGTACAGTGGCAGCCCAACTCGCTCTGACAAAGACACCGTGTCCATCTCCTCATTTTATTACAAGGAACGGGTGAGTCGAACACACACGAATATACAGGATACCTGTACCAACGCAGGGGGTCAGTGTGTCAGTTCGCAGGGTGTGTATGGGGATCAGATGTTAAATTGACTGCTTTTTGAGATCACTTCTAAGTAATTTAACATCTGATCCTTATAGACACCCTGCAACTGTACTGATGGAATTAAACCCTAACCTCACTGATCAAAGAAGCTTTAAAGCATGGCATCAAATTTTGCAGACGAGATGTTCTTTGACTTATTTAAATCTTTGGTTTAACAAAATCTCAGGGTTTTGGTTGGTATTCTCTGACTAAGCTGTTCTTCCATGTGTCCTGTAAAGAAATGGAAGTTAACAAGGGACTAATCTGTTACAGCGCAAAACAAATTTCACTTTTCATCATTGGGTCTTCTGCATCAATGGTTTTTTATTTATTCCTTATATTTTTTTCATGCACAAAATAATGAGGGGAGAATAAGGAAATCCTGTGTTGGATTCATGATGAATTTGAGTTTGATCTGAAGTTGAATATGGATGTTTACTGGTAAATCTAGGTTAAGGGCAGCAGACTGGCATATTGTGTGCACAAAGGTCATCTTCATTAGAAAGACAAACACAAATGCATTTTGAGCTGTGAATTAAATTGTATGACTCAGTTGTCATGTAACAAATATATACAAATCCATATTTTATAGGTGAACACAGTACAACTCACTGGCTTCCAACATATTATATTTTGTAAAACTCATTCCACACAAATTTATATTCCAACTATTAAATATGATCAGATTTTACTATTGTCCGGGTTCAGGATTTGCTGCTTTGCTCCGGTTTTAACGTTACATTCCAAGGATCCTTTGGATTTTAAGATTGTTGGATGACATTTAATCACCGAGGCCACTTTAACAAACCGTGAAGGGCAATTTTTTAAAACGGAGGGCCCCAGCAGAATGTCCAACACTTCAGATTTGCATTCCGTCTTTGACCATTTGGTGCATGCCATCCCTCCCTCTCGGCCCACCTTCCCTGTCTATCTTCACTGTCTGTTTAAAGAAGGCTTAAACTGCCCAGAAACATGCAGTATAAAAACATAGCAGTATGTTCTAATTGATTAACTGATGATGCTACTAGTAATATATTACGGATAAACCATTACTGTTAATACGTATCACAAAACCGATATAACTGAACTTAGTCACTCTGAGGATTTTGGATGCAAGCTTCCATTAAAACTCAAAGATGCAGAAATCCTACTACAGAAGTACTATCAACAATATTAACGAGGCAGAAGTGTTGTAGTCATACTTTGTGCCAAAACCTTACGTATGTGGACTAGCATGTGGCTTGGAAAATGTGGACAATATGGTTTGAACTGAAGGTAAGCCAACTAATTCTGCTGTAAACTTACTATTTCATGTTTTCTATCCAGTGTCACTTTACAATTGCATTTTTAAAATATTAATTTTTATTATAATATTTTCAGAGAATAAACCATTATCAAAACCCAAGTCATTCACACACACACAAACACACCAAGGGAGGGAGATTCAGCAAATACCAAAAAATCTTAACTAAATATCAAGAACTCTGTAGCTTATAATAATTTGTTACCTACGTGTAATTATTGGATGTAGGGTTATGCCACAACAAACAGATGGAAGAAACAACTAAAAGGTACAAATGCTGTCACGTTGAGTGCAAATATTGCAAAAGGGGGTTCCAAGTGTCTTCCCATGTTGACATTTTGAATGTTGAAATGACAGTTTCTCCATGTAAATAACAGAAACCAGCTCATGTAGCCATTTCTTTGAGCATGGTTTAGTTAATGGTGCTGTGCTTATCAACAGAGCTGTTTCGATGTGGGAAAGTGTCATCTGAGCCAAAAAGAGCCAGATCTGTGTCAGGAAAAAGTAGATGCTAGAGAAAAAGGGTAAATTTTTGACCAGACTGACTAAAATAAAATACAGCTTAAGTATGTGAGAAATGTATCAGATCAGTGCAAGGATATAATTGTTTCTCAGATCCAGCTGTGCACTGCACAACACAGGACAAAGCTGAAATTGGACCTATGTTTGCTTAGTTTAAGAGGTGAGAAAGAGAGTAATGTATGTATATTCACATTATGTAGTTTCATCTAGTGAAATAGAACAAAGAAATGTTGCACTCTAGGCTTAAGAGATCACACTGTAAACAGGCAACCAAATTAGCTTAGCAATGACAGATGGCTCTGATTTTGATTATTGGAAACATATAATATAAAGTATTTACAGAGGTTAATGTAGGGCTTGACAACTTTAGATACTGTAATCAAGAAATTCTACATACTTTGGGGTTAAATGTGGATATTAAACTTATTCTGTGCTTGCTTTATACTTTTATCATGAATACAGTTAAAAGTTTAATATGTATATTTTCCCCCAGTATTTTTTATGAAACATTAGAACACCTCAGACACAGAGGGAATAGATGCCTGTGGTGAATTTGGGTCAACACCCCTTTTCTGTCTCACTGGATGTCTCCCTGTTTCGCTTTTGTTTCTGTTTTTTTGTCTTTTTCTTTCTGTGTTGTTTTTCTCCGACCAATCACCTGCCCTCATGCCGCTGTGGGCCACCCCTCCTTTCCACTCCTGTCCAATCAGAAGCTTCCAATCTCTGCCTCCCGCCGCTGGTCTGTCCAAACCCTCCATGACTGGCCGGTACTGAGCTTCCTATCTCCCTCCACTCATACCATTTTCTCCTCATTCTGTCTTTCCTGGAGCTTCACCTCCATCCTTTTCTCTCCTTACGTCAGTGGTATTAATAGGCTGACTGCTGATTGGCTGACATCTCACCTAACACCCCTCTGACTAAAACGAAAGGCATGCCACAAGCAATGTCAGCACCATTTATGTGTTTTGAAATGCTATTAGAACTACTGGCAGCTTTATTAGAAGAAAAAAATCCACACACAAAGGTAGAATCGTCTTTTCATTTGCACTTATTTATTTTGGAATTAATTAAGGTGTAACTACATTATTTGGTCACTCTGTTACTTGGCATTAGAGCTGGGCGATACAGCACAAATATTCTTGCAGCAATAGAAAAAATAAGTCCTGTACACTTCCTCCCCCTGCCTTCGGGGTTGTGGACTGAACTGCAGTAAAAACAAGTATTACATTCAGTGGCATAAGATATACATTTTTTTATCCCATTTGAACTGTGGCATCTTTTACACACTGCAATTTAAGACAATTTTACGGGGATAGAAAGTCACAGTTTCTCACAAAAATGTTAATATATCAGTTTTGTGTGAAATGGCTCAGTGGAATCTATGTTTCACGTGATAGACATCAAAACCACTTAAAAGGCCACTGCCTCAACAAATTGAACCTTGTTGTTTAAGAGTAAAGTTTTGAAAGAGATGAAATTATTCCCGGTCTGTTCATGTTGAGTTGCAGAGGCTCTTCAGCAGTTCTGAATAAATTGTAGAGTGATGCAGTTATGATGATGTCATATATGCAGCCTTTTGTTTGTAGTCTTTATAATTAGATATATTCACAGCCTTGTATCTCAGCAGTCTTACAACAAACTGCTGATTTCCTGACTTGTCATGTTATCTTTTAAATTGACAAACATCCTGTTACATAATTTATTTGGGAGAGAAAATTATCTGCTGCTCATCATTGTCTATTCTACAGTGTTTTCTGAAGTCGGGTCCAGTGGTTCAAAACTGGACATGACGCTAGAAAGATAACCATCTCAGTCAATTTCAAACATTTTTGAAAATCCTATTTTTGCTCATTTTTGCCCCTAAGTGAGAGCTGGAGAAACCAGACAGCTGTTTTGAGTGTTAAATTGCTTGTAAAAGATACAAGATGGAAAAAGATGTGAAAAAGTGAAAAATATTCAAAAAGATGAAAACAACATGAAAGATGTAAAAGATGAAAAATAGTCCAAACGATAGAAATGACAAAACAAAAAAAGTAGACGCAAAAACAACACAAAAGACATAGAAGGCCTTCAAAAGGAAAGAGGGTTAAATGCAAAAAAAAAAAAAGAACCCAAATGGGGTAAAACCATAGTCTGTTTATATAACTGACAAAGTGACCGTGACGTCATCTATTAAGTTTGTGAAGGGTCGTTTTGAGGTCAATCATGGCGTCACTTCCTGAGCGGCATCTTGGAGCCAAAAACAGGATGTGACCATATTTGGACGAACAGCAGCAGTGCTAATGAAGCGTTCGTGCCAGGGGACTCATGGGAGGCTAATACTAGCCGCTAGCTTACTGATGCGGTAAAACTTCACCACACAGTGTCAAACAAAGTCATATGACATGTTGTTAATGTAAACACTGAGCCACAGCTGCGGTCAAGTGTATGTCATGTATAACTACGAACATATTGAATAAATAGAAGATAATGAAGGTCCGAATCGGTCCGACTTAACTAACGAGCTGTTACTATAGCGACATGTCAATCAAACCCCAGCGTGTCAGTGATTTGTTGGATTATTTGCTGTATTATCTTAATAACAGAGCAAAAAGTTAAAGATGGACCAACACATTACTTATTAAAGGGTCCAAATAAAACGCTTGAGACCATGATGATGCATGAAAAAATGTATTCACTTAGTATTTTCAGATAGAAGTCCAATGCATCTCTGTGGAAAAAAAGCTTCTTGGAGCTGGACGATCTCAACTTAAAGTTACTTCCACATTGGCCTCACTGAACAGCCCCGGTCATTATCCCCAGGATAAAAGATGCAAAGACTTAAAAAGGTAAAAATGAAAGGAAAGGCAAAATATGTACATACAAGATATGAAAAACGTCTTTGTTTCTTTGAGTTAGCATTTTATCATAAAATACCACAATATAAAAATAATTCCAACACAAAAATAAATGCAGCTGTATGACCCAGCTCTACTTGGCAATATTTTCATCTAGCAGCCAGAAAATGTGGTTCTTGAACCAGGTTTTTAACTCATATTTATTTATGATTATTTTTTGACAATCAACATATTCAGGACATATAAATGTACGTAGTTGATTTGCAGAGTGGCACAATCGCTAACACAGCTGTTTGACTGTTTAGCATCTGAAATGTTCACTAACAACTCAAGGTAAGTCTGATCAAGGCATACACTGGTTATTTTATTATCTAATTTGATGTCATTTCTGATGTCATTTTATAGGTGGCTGTTCCAACTGCAGACTAACTATTTGTCCACATTGTGAGGGCCTACGTAGCTGCAACTTGTGTCTCAACAGGCCCTTCATCACTAAGTCTCACGGTTTTTCCTTAAGTAGAATTTAAGTAGATTGTTTCCTTTCTCAGTTTGTTTTACAAACTGTAGCTAAGACTGTGTGATGACCAGAATGTTCATCATTTTATATCCAATTTGCACCTTTGATATAATATTAATGTTTTTTAGAAATTGACCACATTCTCCTCTGTTCAGCAATATCCTGTTATGTGTCACCAAACAGCTTAGATACTCTTTGGTGTCACATTCACTCTCGTCCATATTTGTTTGCTGCCTTAATCTAAATTTCCTCCATATGTCCTTGTGTAAGCATCATAAGCATCATCCAAATGATCGAATGTAATCCAGACAATATTAGACTGATACAAGAATCAGATTTAGTTTCAGTCGTAACTGGATGTATTGTGTATATTCATGTCACACAGTGCACATGTGATGTACATAGGGCTAACATTGGATAGAATAATCTCACACTAAAGGTACTAATATGCAACAAAGAGCACAGGATGGACAGTTTACAAACAGTATGTGGAAACATGTTCAATTCAATTCAACCTTTATTTGTATAGCGCCAATCATAATTGCCGATTATCTCTCGCCGCTTCACAATTTGAGGCCGAGACTTCCTGACTGTACAGAGAGTTCACATGAGCAGAGTGCGCGTGTTTGTTCACATTGTGGCTAGGTATACTTACCGTAAGTACACCGACACAAACTCACGTCAACATGTCCGTACACTCTGCAGTCCTTTTCTTCTGGCACGATGTGCAGAAAAGTCTCCCTCCCCTGAACAGCTCGACTGTTTTGTGTGTCTGCACTGAATTAGAGGCAACTGTGGAGGAAGAACAAGCTAACGGTAATATGATTAAACAGTGTGGCCATCAGATGCTGTGGCACATGCAGGTGGATATGTTTTGCTTTTGGCTGAAAATGCAAGTTTAAAGGTCCCATATCTTAACATATGTAGTGATATCTGTATCATTTATACATTTTTGTTAAATGCTGTTGTAAGGGTGTTGACAAAATTAAACATTTAGATATGATTTCTCCTCATTTGTTTGAGTGCCAGTCTGGGTCACTGCAGTAAGCAGCAAAGATTTCACTGAGTTGAGCATCACCAGCATCTTTTCATAAGGAAACACTCTGATTGGCTAACCACTGATCATGTGTCACTTGCAATGTCACGAGAGTGAGTTTTCTACCTGGCCTGATGCCATTTAGTGCTGGGGACATAATGGTATTACGCAAGATCACATTTTTGCAGGTTTTATTTTTTTGCGCCATAGAGTTTACATCAAAGCCCCATAAAAATGCAGTTTCCGATATGGGACCTTTAAAGATCAGGGCCTATATCCCTGAATCTTCTCAGAATTTACTCCCTAGGATCCAACTCTTTGCACTTCTTCTTCTTCTCCTTTCGGCTGCTCCCCTCAGGGGTCGCCACAGCGAAATACCAATGATTCGCATGTTTGATCTGGCAAAAGAATTAGAATTATATTTGTGACCTATGAGTTTCTTATTACACTTAAACGTAGATCTTAAAGAGTAGATCTTAAAGGTACAGTCAATGATGCTGGGAATTTAGGTCTTAGCCCATGGTTTGTTGGGGTCCTGGCACGTTATTAGACAGGTGACCTGGCAGTTACCACCGCTTACAACCCGTAGGTGAACAAGCTCACGCATTTACTTAAGGAGTCGAAAACGTAGCTTAGCGGTATCTAATATGGAGCTACCTTTACCAGATGTTGAAGGAATCGGAAATGCAGGCTGTCTCTTCTGTCATCCTGTGGTTAGATAAGCTACAGCTGCTGGCTCCTTAGTAGCTACAGCTATGACTGTTTTCAACGCTGAGCGTGAGCGCATGAGCTTACACCCTACGAGGTTGTAAGCCGTGTTGACAGCTTGCCTGTGCAAACGTAGTGGACCGCTACGAACAATCAGCTCTGAGCTAGTTTGCCAACATCATAGATGGCACCTTTAATTCACTAATCATTTTCACGGGGCTTTAACTGACAGGTCTGATCAAGCAATCACAGCTTCCAAAAGCATGTTGACTCCATCTCCTCACTGATCACAACTTTTTATGTCTTTAACAGTTCAGCGAAGATAAAACTCCCTTGTTAGGATGTTTTAGCTCAGGTTCAGAGCTCTCTGAGAGGATTCTGAGAATGTTTAGGGATTTGGGCCCTGAGCTGGTGGATCATGCACAAACATACATTCTAACCATGTAGATTAATGTCAGCTTTCTACTATCACACACAAAAGGATTTCAGTAATTCTGCAACTCTGTGCCATCATCCCGTCAGTTCCAGTAAAAGCTAACTTGTCCGTTTTCAGCTGTAGCTGCTTTAAACAGCCTCGTCTCGCAGTGTGAACAATCTGTCAGTAATTTGTTATACAGACCACTTTTAATCAGGTGGTGCTTGTGTCCTCTTGGCCTGCTGTCTCCCTCCTCCTGTCTGTCTGTCCTGTCTATCCTCATCAGAAATCCAGACGATTTAAGCCAAAGCGAGAGGGCTCGGATTACAGCAGCCGTCCCCTAAAGCTGGCCGGGAAGGTCATCATCCAGGAGATCTCCTGTCTGCTGCCCGTCCATAAAAGTCTGGGAGAAAGTTACATGTGAGAAACCAAACGGACCAACACAGCTGTCATCATGTTGTCTGTGCTTTCACTGTATTTTAATAAAAACACTGCAGTCAAATTTACAAATGAGGACAGGCAAATGTTCTAAAGATGCAAAATTTTGAGTTTGAGTCACCAGAAGCAACTTTGAAAGTATCCTCACACAAACTCATATTGTCCATTAATGAATCTGGTTTATTTGGGTGCTGTTTTTATTATGATTTTAATAATTTTCCTAATTATTTTCTTTATTTGATGGTCATTTTTATGTTTATTCGTTCGTTTCTCTACATTTTCTGTATAATTGGTTCATTTTATTTATTTTGATAATTTTTTCCTTTTTCTATATAATTTTGTTCATTTAGTAGATTCAATTATTTGTTTTTGTTCAGTTCTTGGTTTCCATGGTTAGTCTATCCATTTCTGTTTCTTTTTGTTATAACATTGTTAGTTTTCATTCATTTTACTTATTTCACTCATTTTTGTTCTTTTCCTGTAAAACTGTTAATTTTTCTTCATTTTACTTATTATTTTGGTTCATTTTCTTTCACTTATTTCATTTTTAATGTAAAACACGATGTATAAGAATTAGATTATTTCTTTATTCTCAATACAGTAAGCAGTGAATCAACCAAACTGAAAAAAAAAATCAAAGAAAATACATACATTGAGCAACAGTTATTAAGAAAATCAACAATTTAGCCAACTAAAAAAGGAACAAAAGTAAAATAAATAACAAACATGAACAAATTAGTAAAGAAAATTAACAAAATAATGCGTAAAATGAATGAAAATAAATACAATTATAACAAAAATGAAAAGAAATGGACAGACTAACCATAAAAATTAAGAAAAGTGAACAAAGTAATCTAAACAATTAAAAACCATGAAAACGCTACATTATGTGGATTTTTGAATTTGGCCACCAAGACACCAAGTTTGTTTTTTAAGGTCTTGACCTAAAAACTTTTGTGAAACACTCTTTTAAAAGTTAGTTTCAGTGTTAAATAACCCAGTTGGTAATCACCAGTAGTAGCAATACATGAGAAATAACTTAACACAGTCTACACTTTCATAACCAAGCAATAGTATTAACTCCACAAAAAAGTAGTGAGCACTACTCTAAATACTAACAAAGAATTAATGCTAACAGATAGTATTTTTTCCTATAAGAGCTGCTGATACTTTGTGTTTCGTGCAGTCTGAATATGAACGACATCCAGGAAACGTGTCAGAAAAACGCAGCAGCAGCCCTCGCAGTCGGACGACGAGATGTGGCCAAGGTGAGGACCACTGAATATGGGTCAACTCATCTGATGGTGGGCGATAAAGAAGATTAATTAGATGTTAATTTTAGTGGAATAGCTTAGCTCAAAAATAAGAAGAAATTGTGCACTTTGTGATGAAAGCCTGAAATTTGGTACATTTCTAGCCAAAGTCATTCTGAAAATAACTGGATATGGAGCCGTCTTGAATTTTTGATGTGGCAGCCATGCAGTTTTCTTCAGTGGGGTGGATATCATTTGATATTGAGGGCATAATTAGATATACCATAGTTACTATACCATTGTGAACTGCCGTTGTGCCTCCACGTCTTGGTCCATTTTTGGCTCAAAGGGAGTAGGCAGTGGTGTTAATATGGTGATGCCCAGAGGCTTTTCAAAAACCTATGAGTGACATCACAGAGGGTTTGTCGATACTTCACACACAGTCTATGGTGACGTCCCGTGTTACATGGTTTCTCCTCCATCCCACCTCTTTAGGAGACTAGAGGCAGATTCTGTTCCGACTAATCTAATTGCAGAAATGAGTGTGATGTACGTAAGTCATGTCTCAAAGTCACTGGCATAAAGAGACAACAATCAAGTAAAAATTGGCTTTGTTCTTTGTCTCCGTCTCAGTGACCAATTCACAAAAGTTCTTGACCCACAAATCTTTTCTGAAATAAGTAAAATGACCAAAAAATAAAGGAATGATACTTTGGATGTGATATTCAGGTATTATTATAATATTTAGACTTTTGATCCTGTCAATGTCTGAACTCTTCTATGTCCATGTATGAATTATTCCACATTATTAGCGAAGCCTATGTTGTATGTACAGTATGTTTTTGACCAGTGGAGGATCTTTTATATATTCAATTTTTATTTTTGGTTCCAATGTGCCAACTGGAAAGCTCTAACAAACTGGACTCAAAACTTTAGTTCAGAAATCATAACATTATGTCTATTCACTTAAAGAGATGATTCCACAGTCATTTTATGTAAACACGTGATCTTCGTGTAGGTTTGGGCTTTGGCGTCTGCAGCCACCAGTCAGGACCTGAATCCAGATTCGGACCCGGACACAGAGACCCCCTGGGCCAGACACCCATTTGGACGCCACCTGCTGGAGACTCTGTGAGCCACAATTTAGTTTCCTTCGCTCAGTGAGCCCGTTTCCATGTCCACAGAAATCCAATAACTACGAGTAATCAGATAAGTGTAATAATGATATTTGAAGCATTTATGTCCACTGCAGAAATGTGATAATAGAAAAACCATGCTTCACATGTTTGAG
This sequence comes from Pseudamia nigra, assembly GCA_029823295.1. Taxonomy (NCBI): domain Eukaryota; kingdom Metazoa; phylum Chordata; class Actinopteri; order Kurtiformes; family Apogonidae; genus Pseudamia; species Pseudamia nigra. Next base: position 21,242 of record JAQQAE010001016.1, read on the forward strand.
TCCATTGTCAGATTTCTTTCGGAGTACATACATTATCACGTTAGACTCAAGCTTCGTGTTAGTTTCAAAACATTCTGTATTTCTTCTCGTCGAGGAGATGGAGGACGTTGACGGTTTTGATTTTATTTAACATGAAATTTGTCTTTTCTTCACTCCAGAAGTGGCTCTTTTAAACTTTCCTCTACTGCATGCCTTCTTTGTTGTCTTTTTCTTCCTTTCATGTTACGACTATGTCACCTCCATTTTCAGTGATTTTTTAAATTTTTTTATTTATTTATTTTTTTTCTACACATGCGCAGATGAGAACGATAGAAATCAGATTACTGGGTATACAGTACATGCACCAAGACATTGGAGTATTGGGGAGAAATCCAGGTGCGGTAGTCCGATTTCTCAATCAGATAACTGCCATTATCAGATAACACATATCAGACTATGGTGTTTTCATGGTCACTTCGTAATGTCATAACTTCAGAAACCCAATAATGATCGAAGTTTTCAGGCGGATGCAAATGGGCTCACTGTTCAGTTACAATTAGTTCAGGTTCAGTCCCACTCGAGATCCCTAAAGGCCTCTGGCACGTCACTAAATGTACATTACACTGTAAATCACATGACAGTGCACAAATGAACAAGACTGAGAGCAGTTTGACACTAACATGAGATAATAAAAAAATTGTGCAAACTTGAAAAATGTCCTATTCTGTGTATTGTTTCATTGTCCCAGTCTGGATCACTACAGTCAGATGAGTGATGTGCAGACTCTAGCCATGCTGTGCAGTGTATTCAGAGCCCAGGCTCCTCCAGACTACCACTCCCTGTACGGACAGCATTCATCACGCTCCTCCACGTTTCCCCCTCACCACTCCCGATACGTAAGCCCTGCCTGAGTGACCGTTAATAGGTCTTTATGTTAATTTGTCTTGAAATTCAGAGCTGAAAGAAAAGACTGTTAGTGTGTTTAAAACCTCCTGAACTGAGCCTCAGGAAGTGATGTGACGTGTCTGTTTCAGCCCAGCTACACATCCAGCTCCGTCACCTCCGGGTCCTGCTCGAGCACCTCCGACTCCATCACCACAACCACCTGGAATCCAGGTGAGACGACAACGCAGATGATTCTTAATAACATGCATCATGGACGGTATTACATACGTAAGGTGTTGTGTCTGGTTGATCTACAGGTAGAGACACTGAACATGTGATTCCTTGGGGTGAATCATCTCCTGATGACTACCGCTCTGGAAACCAGGGTTACACTGACCCACGAGAACGAGAGCGAGAGCAGCACGACATGAACAAGAGGTGACGTCTCTCCACTTATTGCATCTTATTTACTTTGCTCATTTTCTTGAATGTTTTGTTCATCACCTCTATTATTTTATTCATTTCATGGACTATTTTATTTTTATTGTTTTTGGTTTATTTTTCTTTGTTATTGTATTCATGTTTTGTTAAGTTTCGTTCATATTTAAATATAGTGCTTAGTGTCTTCAATTTGATTTATTGCTTAACATTAACATTAATGTTGTGACTGTCAGCATAAACACAATAAATAAAGAAATGATGAATAATCATGTGAATGTGAATTTCCCTCTGGAATCAATAAAGTATCTATCTATCTATTTAAAGGATAAATAAATAAACTAACATCAACAAAAACATAACCTCCTTGGTGGAGGCAAAATGAACAAAAAGAACAAAAATCTACAATCTATTTAGATCCAAACCCAAACTATAGGAAAGACAGGCCTGGATAATTGCTTCCTGTTAGGCCCAAAAATATTTGGACAGTGACACACGTTTTGTTATTTTCGCTGTTTACAAAAACATATTCAGGATACAATTATATAATCAACATGGACTTAAAGTGCAGCTCAGCTCAGCTGTCATTTGAGAGGCTCCACATCCAAATTGGAGTAAGGGTTTAGGAGTTACAGCTCTTTAATACATAACTGCCTCTACTTCAAGGGACCAAGAGTAATTGGACAATTAACTCAGAAGGCTGCAAAAAAAAAAAAAAAGGCTGCATGGGCTCTTCCTTCGTTAACCTGTCATCAATTAAGCAGTTAAAAGTTCTGGAGTTGATTCCAGGTGTGGCGTTTGCATTTGGAAGCTGTTGCTGTGAAGACACAACATGTGGTCAAAGGAGCCTCTGAATGGAGGTGAAACAGACCATCCTGAGGCTGAAAAAAAGAAGAAATCCATCAGACAGATAGCAGAAATGTTAGGAGTGGCCAAATCAACAGTACGGTACATTCTGAGGAAAAAAAAGAGTGCTCTGGTGAGTTTGGGAACTCAAAAAGGCCTGGACGTTCACAGAAGACAACAGTGGTGGATGATCGCAAAATCCTTTCCATGGTGAAGAAAAACCCCTTCACAACATCCACTCAAGTGAAGAACACTTTCCAGGAAGTAGGTGTATCAGTATCTGAGTCGACAATAAAGAGAAGACTTCGTGAGCGTAAATACAAAGGATTCACCACAAGGTACAAACCATTAATCAGGCCTCAAAAATAGAAAAGGCCAGAATTGACCTTGCCACAAAAACACCTGATGAAGCCAGCCCAGTTCTGGAACAGCATTCTTTGGACAGATGAGACTAAGATCAACCTGCACCAGGATGATGGGAAGAAGAAAGTCTGGAGAAGAATTGGAACTGCTCATGATCCAAAGCCACCACATCTTCTGTAAAACATGGTGGAAGCAGTGTGATGTCATGAACATGCATGGCTTCCAATGGCACTGGGTCACTTGTGTTTATTGATGATGTGACAAAAGACAGAAGCAGCCGGATGAATTCTGAAGTGTATATGAGTACACTTACTGCTCAGATTCAACCAAATACAGCAAAGTTGATTGGACAGCGCTTCACAGTACAGATGGACAATGATCCAAAACCTGCTGCAAAAGCAACCCAGGAGTTTTTTAAAGCAAAGAAGTAGAATGTTCTGCAATGGCCGAGTCAGTCACCAGATCTCAACCCAATCGAGCATGTATTTCACTTGCTCAAGACAAACTTAAGGCAGAAAGACCCACAAACAAGCAACAACTGAAAACAAAAGCATCACAAAGGAGGAAACCCAGCGTTTGGTGGTGTCCATGGGTTCCAGACTTCATTGCCTGCAAAGGATTCTCAAAAAAATATTGAAAAGTAACATTTTACTTAGGGTTATATTTATTTATCCAATTACTTTTGAGCCCCCGAAATGAGGAGCGTTGGTATAAAAATAGCTGCAATTCCTACATGTTTAATCGTATAATTTTGTTCAACCCTCTGAATTGAACCTTAAAGTCTGCACTTCAATTCCGTTGTAGTTGTTTCATTTCAAATCCAATGTGGTGGCATGAGGAGCCAAATCATCAAGATTGTGTCACTGTCAAAATATTTCTGGGCCTAACTGTATAACTGCAAGAGCACAAATAATCAGCATGCACTGACTTTCACCTGCTGGTCTGATGACATCACTCATTTGGTCAGCTGTAAGCAAATTAGTAAATTATTCATAGACGTGCACTAATCAGAATAAATTAATTTAATGTTCTAATAATCCAATTTAATTAAATAGACTCTAATTCTTCATAGCTAATAAGGACACATGAATATAAATATCTTGAGGCTTGTCGAAATGCAAGAAGTCGGCATGTGGTGCCCCCTGGTGGTGAAAAAGTCAAATAAAGTGTATCTTTCTGATAAATCTAAGTAATGAACAAGTTTTATGACAAAGCCCTATGTACCTTAATTAACCATAGTCACATTGCTCATAGCTTCCTTCCCGGTGAAATCTAATATGACTTTTGATGTCCTTTCCTTCTTTTCCTCTTGTTCCTTGCAGACTGCTGGACCCGGCCAACACGCTGCAGTTTGATGACTTTGAAAAGTGTTACGGGGAAATCCTGTATCGCTGGGGTCTGAGAGAGAAAAGAGCTGACGTGCTAAAGTTCGCCTCCTGTCCTCCTGAACCCCATAAAGGCATCGGTACGTAACAACATAACATGCGCTCCGACGTTCACAATCTCTGCTGGTGTGTTCAACCGGTTATGGATTAATAAACTACAGGGTCTCGACAGGTGTCAGATGCTTACATTCAATGGGTTTTAAGAACTTTTTGAGACAATTTTAACCAAATTTTACTTTGTGTTTTACACAGTTAATCCACAACATTTACATTGTTTGTTAATTAATCCATAACAATTGTGTTTTGGTAAATGTGAAGGAGACAAAGGTGAAAGATGTATAAAAATGAGGATTGAACTTTCCATTTCTTAGATTGACAACATTAAATAAATATGTCCAAAATAAGCACTAAATGAAACAACAAATGAAAAGGGAATTAACGAAAATAAAAGAGTCAAAACTTTCCCCTGAAAAATAAACAAAATGATTCCACAAAAGGACAAATAATCAAGAAAAAAAAATAACAAAATGAACAAAGTGCATGATAGCTTGAAAGCGTTAGAACCATTTGACTTGAAACTTGCTGCTTATTACTTATCAGATCTCCGTCCTGTGCCACCGTAACAGGAAAAGATCACTCAATTTTCTATTTAGTAGATGCTTTTTTCAGCGGATAACTCGTGATCATGAGTGACCTAAGAACCTCTAGATCACAGGTGTCAAACTCGTGCCATGGAGGCCGAGACGCTGCAGGTTTTCTCTCCATCCAGTCACTAAAGCAGATGATTTCACTGGTTAGCTCCTCCCCTCAGTTTGAAGGAGTTCTGATCAGTGAAATCACCTGCTTTAGTGACTGGATGGAGAGAAAACTTGCAGGGTCTCGGCCTCCACGGCACGAGTTTGACGCCTGTGCTCTAGATGTAATAGTATTTTAACCATGCTCTGTGTTTTCTTGTAGAGTTCGGCGTCTACTGCTGTCACTGCCGCAGTCAGGCCCGGGGGACTCAGTGTGCCGTCTGCAAGCGCCTCACCTTCCAGTGTGCCATCTGCCACGTGGCCGTTCGCGGCTCCTCCAACTTCTGCCTGAGCTGTGGTCACGGAGGACACACCAGCCACATGATGGACTGGTTCAGGCGACAGGACGAGTGTCCGGCCGGCTGCGGCTGCCACTGTCTGCTACAGAGCACCTTCTGATACCACACACTGTCTGCGCTACCTCACCCACTGCTCACATGATCACACTGGAGGCTTTTTGGAAGAGCATCCAGCTGGAGGTGAAGATCAGGAGTGATGACTCCAGCCTCAGTCCAGGAGAAACTGCATCAGTTACGACAAAGCCCTCGATGCCCTAAAAAATCTTTTTACTTTGTTCCCACAGGTTTCTATCATGTAGAAACAAGTTGTTGCCTTGTGTGAAGGAGTTATTTGTCTTGGATGAACAAGATAATTATTATTCTCTGACTGCATATGTATTTTTAAGATGAATAAGGACTTCAGATGCACAAAGCTGCCATAAAATGGAGAGAATTCAAGTAATCAGATTAAATTTTTAGCTTGCAAGGTCCTGTAATGGAAATCAGACTCTTGCACAGACACTTTAGAGTTATGGAAAACTCAAGGAAGGTTACATTGTTAAGGTTTTTATTTGGATCTGCTGTGGGTTTTTTTTTTTTACATTTTCCCCATGTAGAATAAAGTTTCACAAATCAAATGGCAATCTGTAACACACAAAATTTTGGACAGTATGGAAAATGGCATATAAAAAATGGTGCATTTTAATATTTACTTTACTTGTATTTTTCATTGTAGACAGTATGACTATGACACATTTCGTGTTTTGTCTGGTTACTGTAATTCTATTAGAAAATACAACTTTCTTCAAATTTGGTCTGTTATGCCACCAGAAATACAGTGTATGTCAAAAGTCTACACCCCCCTGTTCAAATGCCAGGTTTTTGTGATGTAAAAAATTGACACCAAGATAATTTCACAACTTTTTCCACCGTTAATGTGACCTATAACCTGTACAACGCAACTGAAAACAAACTGAAACCTTTAAGGGGGAAAAATTAAAAATAAAAAAACTTAAAATAACCTGGTTGCATAAATATGCACACCCTTAAGCTAATTCTTTGTTGCAACACCTTTGGCTTTTATTTCAGCACTCAGTCTTTTTGGGTAGGAGTCTATCAGTGCAGCACATCTTGATGTGGGAATATTTGCCCACTCTTTGCAAAACCGTTCTATCCTGTTGTTGGTAATGTCACTGTTGTGCAATACACTGCCTGGCCCAAAAAAAGGTCACCACTTGGATTTAACTAAGCAAATGGGTACAAGCCTCCCATTGGATAATTTCTGCATGGGTGATTATGTTTCAGCTGGACACAAGTGATATAAGGATAGTGGGGAATCATCATCCTCAATGAAAAAATGTGATTGGAAAAAAATCTTGAATGATGATGAGCGGTAATCATTTAAATGTGTAAAAAAAAACAAAAAAAAAAACAGTAGAACTCAGGACTATGTTTAATAGTGAAAGTAAAATCATCTCCTTTCATGTGCTGTTGAAGACTTTACACAGTGTCCAACTCTAACATCATCAATTTAGGATCTTGGCAAAAAAATCAATGCAACTCTGGACGTCAATAAATGTTGAGACGTTGCAGAAGCTTATTGAATCAATGCCACAGTAAATGTGTGTCGTAATCAAAGCTAAAGGCAGAACAACAAAATATTATGCTCCCTAGTAAACTGAAGCCCTTTTTTCTGATTAGCCTCACTGATAAGTGGTTTTCTTAAGGCTACACAACTATTTAGTCCCAATCCCTTGAGCTG
>JAQQAE010001017.1:0-27966 GCA_029823295.1 Pseudamia nigra
ATGCGCCTTATAATCCGGTGCGCCTTATGTATGGAAAAAAAACAAAAATGGATCATTTTTTGAGGGTGCGCCTTATAATCCGGTGCGGATTATGTTGTTTATTTTCTTGATTTTAATTCACTTTTGTTATATTGTTCATTTTGGTTAATGTACTTGATGATTTGGTTCATTTTTTTGCTCATTTTATTGTTTATTTTGTTCATTTTTAGTCATTTTATTGTTCATTTTGTTATCGCTTTGAGTTTTGTTATCGCTTTGTTGAGATTTGACAAGATACCATACTATTACTGTCCAAAATGCACAAAAGGGGCAAATGACAATGAAAGTGACATAAGTGACATTTCTTTAGTCTTTTATTTCTTTAGACATAAAAGGCTAAAGAAATAAAAGAAATAAAATGAGAACGATCAGGGTTCTTATCAAAATGATTAAATTACTCTAATTTATTTTCATTTAAATATACATGATTAGAATTAAGTAAATCACTAAATACTGAAACATGAGAATATAACTTAAAAGATCAATACAGGAAATTATTTTAAATAATTTATGCTTAAGTCTTACTTTACTGTCATTTCATATTTCATGGTTTATAATGCAGCTAAACAAGACATTTTGAAATGATTAACTTTTGTTAAATCACAACTTTGTTTGATTTGCTTTGTTGTTATTGAATACTTCAAACCAAATAGAATAAATACACACCACATAAACAAATACACACTACAGTACATTGACAAAAAAAGGAGAAAAAATGAACTCAATAATAAACAAAAATTATGACGAACCGGAAAAAATGATTCAAAATTAATGAAATAATCAAGAAAATAAACAAAACCAACACATTTTAATAAATAAAATTATCAAAATTAACAATACAATACAATACAATAAACAATACCAAACAAAACCAAAATTAAGTAAAAGAATAAAATTAAGAAAATTAGCCAAAATAAGTAAAATAATAAAGATCAAGACAAAACTGAGCAAAATAAATATGGCGTAATATTAAACATAATTCCAGAACATGAACAAAATATACAAAATAGCAAAAAATGACAAACGAATGCAAATTAACAAAGTAATTAACCAACTGAAAAATGAACATTAACCAAAAACTTTACACAATTAAAACAATGAAGGGAAAATTTTAAACGACGTGCAAAAAAAATTACACAAAGCTGACCAAATATATGCACAAAAGTGACAAAAAGAAAAATAATCAGGAATATGAACAAAATCTCACAAAAATAACTAAAATAACTAAATTGACAACAAGTCAGTAGAAGAGTAAACAAATAATCTGCAAATTGAACAAAAATGATTAATGGCATTAACAAAAATAATCAATAAAAAACTAAATACTAGCCTTATAAACATAACAATCAAAAGTAGAATATTGATGGATTTTTTTGGAAATGCTTGAAATGTGGATTTGTTTGGCAGCTGAAATTCAATCTGCTGTCATCCACCTGTGACTCCTGACCCAGCGTTCGGGAAAGGATTTTTTTTTTCTTGGGACCCAAGTTTTAGGATGTGTCATGACCCAAATCACAAATCTATAAATCATGAGAAAGAAAAGCTATTTTATATGACAAAGCTTACATTATGATCTAGAGCAGTTAAATGACCCATTTTCAAGAGATACAGGCTAAAGAAATTTTAGTTTGTTTTATGTTTTTTCTTTTTAATACATATAAACACTGTTATGCTAAATAGCTGTATTTAGGCAAATGTAACAGGTATTCATCCTTTCATAACCACAATAATTAAACAATATTCATTCAGCATCAAACTAATTCTTGCTTGCTTGAAATGAAAATGTGCCTTGCGACCCAAATAAATACTCCTGTGACCCACATGTGGGTCTTGGACCTAGTGTTTGGGAATGACTGCCTTAAAGGATGTTTCACTGGAGAAGATTTTCATTACCAGCAAATTTAAACGAGACAGAGAGATTGAACTAAAAGGGAAAATGAAGTCAGCAGAGTCATCAGGGAGCAGGAAGGCAGATAATTTCACATCAACCTCTAGAGTCAGAGATGAGCAATCCTTAAAAGGACATGGGAGTCATAGGATTGGCTGAGACACCAGACCAACAAACCACTGGATTGGTCGGTGCAGTTAGAATGACCGGCGTGGAATGGAGAAACCTTCCAAATAAGGAAGAGAGTTGTCAGGGCTGACCTTCATAACACTGAAAAGGAAGAGAGCACTGAGCAGAGGGATGAAAAGACACACGGGGATATGGGGAGTGAGAGACCGAGACCCGGGGGTTGACAGCATGGAAACTAACAGGCCTCAGATCCACACATAGAATGCACGCTGAGTTTCCCAGGGAAGAACACCGTGGTATGTTAAACACTGAGAAACACACTGATAAATACACATACACACAATCACATTGTTTCCGGATGAGGTCAATCAACGTCTGATTAGATCCTGACCCGGGTTGTGGTGAAACAAGCAGCGTGTGTGGCTGCATGTGTGGTACAGACTGAATCTCCTTTTAGACACGCTCCCCACATACAATTTCAACTTGTAGATGTTAATTACAGGGTGTTAAAGCAACATAAAAGTGACTCGGAGCTCAGAGGAGATTCACTTCAACTTGCCAATCAGTGGCTCAGCACACAGAGGATGAGTCGTACTTGTCGACAGAAGAAGGCCACCTCCTGATGACCATTCCTCAATATTCAGAGACAATTACACACTCTTAAAAACACACACAACATCCTGCTGGGCTGGATCCCTAGACTCCCACCATCTATCAACCAACTTGACTCATCGGTTGCTCCAAAAATAGAAGCATTACACACAAAAATAGAACTGAATAATCCTCCAAAGATTTGATTTGAACCCACAAAATGGAAAAAGATTGAGAAATTGAATATTTTTGCATCTATTTCAGCTGATGAAACCGGATCTATGTGTTGGAGCTGTCTGTACACTCACACACCAGACGCTGGAACTTTGTGTCCATTAATCACATTTTTCCAAAGCTCCAAGTCTCTATGTGTTACATCAATCTATTATTCTATCCACTCCATGTTTGGCGTGCAAATAATATGGAGTGTTTGAATGGTAGGTAAAGTTTCTGTGAAGAGGAAGCTCAATGTGGATTTTATTTCCACACAGGCTGTTTTTTCAAATTCTACAGTTACAAAGGACAAATTGTCCTGGTGTCAATAGAGACTCATTGTTCACATGATTAATTTCTTACATCTGTCTGCACTAATAGAAGTGTAATGTACAGCACACATGGCCCTGGATCAAGAGTGATGTTACGATATTTGTTACATACCTATAAGGCAGTATATTATTATCACGCACATGTTCATTTTCAGTTCAGCTGCAGAACAAGGGCCAGACAGCATAAAGTTTATACTGTATTTGGTTCATGTGGAACAAGATAAGCAACAAAATGACCAAAACTTTCTGGAAAAGGTTTGAGTACCATATTCAGAGTTTGTAAGCAGCAATCAGTAATTTGATTTAAAACAGTTCATTATGTGGACTAAAGCCTCTGTTTTGCTGTGTAGAGTATGTACAGGGTTTCCCCTACTCTACCATATTTATGGCTCTCAAGCAATTTAAGTGCCAAATTTACATAAAATCAACAGAGAGAGCTTTTTTGGATGTTCTGAGTACTTTATATGAATTTTGCCTCTATACTTAATTGTAAAATGGACCAAAATTATGCTAAATGAGATATTTTTTTACTGGAACATGTAAGGTTTGCTGGTGGAACAACATTCACAGTTTGCAACCATGCACTTGTACATCTTCAACGAACTTCAAGAAAAAGCTGGCATATGCATTATTTGGATTTTGTCATATGTCTTGTAGAATTTGTACACATATATGTATTCCATATGGTAAGTCATTATATACTACACCAGTGTATGGGTTCAGTTCTCGCTTGTCAGTCTCTGCCTCTCTGGTCTGAAATCATCCCCAAAACAACACTAAAATGAACAAGTCATAAAAAAATGATAAGGAAATAGATGTGGGCGTCCCTCTCAATCTATCTTTCTTACAGACTTATTCTTTTCCGTGACTCTTAAAGCTCGTGTTATTTTTGGCTCCTGACTCCCAATGGGAAGTTCCTCGGTCAGCAGTCCACGACACATTATATGGCTGAGCTTTTATTCTGAAAAAAATACAAAACCTCAGCCTTATCCAAAGTAGGAGCTTTTATTGTGAAGAGGAGGAGCTCCCAGACAGAAACTGACTCACAGAGGGAGTGAGAGAGAGAGCACTAAGCGACTGTGTCTGTCACTGTCTGGCTGCTCAGAGCTCTATATATGCTCCTCACACCTGGCAGACGTAGTTCACTCTCCTTTAGGGAAATACCAGGGCAGCCACTGAGCAAGACCACAACACTGAAGGTAACACTTTAATCTATTGTTTGCTGCAGTTCATTCAAGGATGCATTTTTGAGAAGATTGGGTAAAAGACAAAAATGTATGTGTTTCTGTAACTTTTAAAGAAAGCCACTAAAGTCAAGGCATTATTTAAAAACACTGTCATTACAATATTTGGTTAGACTTAAACAAGGCAGCACCAAAGTAAGAGGGTGAATGATTGAGGTGCTTTTTTTCATGTTTTTATGGTTCACCATCTTGGCATGTTAATATTTAATCATATGCTTTTAGAGTGGGTGTGTGGCTTTCTGTGAGAGGCTGAGTGAGGCACCCATTCATTTACTGGAGGCTCTAGAAAGGTAGTGTAGAGAGAATTTGAAAAGATCACTGAGAATGAAAAGTTTTGAATCTAGTGCATAGTGTCTGTATTTATGTGGTGAATCTCCTTTGTTTGTGGAGCTCCTGCTGGAGTCAGATGGATTAGTTAACACAATAGTCTGTTAGGTGAGAAAGCTGGGGTGTTTTTTGCTCCAACTTTTAACAGTGATTCCTTCTGAGCCACTCTTTCCCCTCTCTGGCTCTTCCTCCCCTCCTCTCCTGCTGCTAATCCCATTTGATGCCGATGTCTTTCCCACTCCAATCCAGAGAAGAATGTCTTCAGCATTCCTGCTTCAGAGAAGGAGGAAAAAAAAAAACTCCCCATTTCACTGGACAGAAAGAGGGCAAAGGAGGCGGAGGAGTGGGGAGAAGTGATGGATGGAGGTATATAGAGAAAAGCAGGGCTCCCTGATTGTGGAGAGCCCTCTTCACCTACACTTGGATATGAAACAGGAGCTCCGATAGCCAGGCGGGAATTAAAACTAAGAGAAAGAAAGAGGCAGAAGTGGGCCAGGGAGAAAGTGGATGATCGAAGCAGCCGTGAACTGTTGGTGTGGCTTGAATAAGGAAAATGCTCTGTGCTGCGCTTTAAAAGAGGAGGGAAAGGAAAACAGTCTGGTTCTGTTTTATGTGGTGTGTGTGCAATTAGAGCCAAAGAGAAGAAGGAAGGCGGGGGGGTGGGGAACCGAGGGAGGCGAGGGGTTTGAAAATACGTTCAGGATGCTAAGGAGAACAAAGACTGAGAGCAAACATGTCAGGGAAGAAATAAAGAAGAGTGATAGCTGCAAAAGAAGAGGAAAACACTTCAGACAACACTGGACCGTTGTTGGAAACTTGCAGCTTCTTCTTTGCTTGTCTGCTCCCTGCTCGTGAAAGTAGAGGGAGACGAGTGATGAAGAGGAGAAAGTCAGGAAAGTGATGTGCATTAGACACAAAGTGAACACTTGACATGTGAAGCTCATGGTTTAACACTTTTATTTCTTTTACAACGTCTGCTTTTCTCACAGTTCTAGTTCTGTTAGTTGATTTTACTTTATTTACTTGGTCGGTTCATTTTTGGATTTCACTTTATTAAAAAGGAAAAGCTTTGACTTATAGAAGTAAAGTTTACCTGCACTTTTCACTTTAGTTGATGAGGGTTCATAACAGTTTTTATGTGGTTTTTGTGTTTTTGAAACCTTCATCTTCATCTTGAAATGTACATTATGATTTATTTTCTATACTTTGCAACAGTCACAGAGTTTTCGCTTGGATTTTACACAGCTTAGAAGCTGTTTAGGTTGTTGTGTGAGACTTTGTGGTGGTCCTTACTCAAGAAAATTTGGCATTGGTGTAATTTAGCATAATATTCAATAATTTTATTGTGATATATGGATACACATATTTAGAAAAGTATCCAAAACATCATTAGTTCAGGACAACCAGCAGACATTACATCTGGGAAATGTTAATTTGGATGCCCTCCACATTGATTTGACATGAATTTGGTTCTGGTGATGACCAAAACAGCTAGGGTGTTTTCACAACAGTAAGCAGAAGCTTGCATATGTTGACGTAATATACACACACATAGGGAGAAATCTGCAAATGTCTCACTTTTCTCAGTAAATGTTTGCTGTGACACATTTCCAGTCAGAATGACACAAATGCTTTCCTCTGTATCAGTCAGGTCATGATGTCTGTAAGTCATCTATTTGTTCAGAGGCCATGTTACTCACCGTCTGTCAGTCTGAGAGCTGCACAACTCAGTGTTACGTTCATGGTGTGTCAATGCTTCGGGGCATCTGACAAGTTCAGATTGATTCGCTGTAGTGATGATGCAATGTTGAGGTGAAGGCACATGACGACAGAGGGTGTGTAGAGAAAACAAAAACACCTGATTCAGTTTTTCTCAGTTGACAGATATGTAATAAAAAGTGAAAGTTTCATTTACTTACTGGGCAGCTGTGGCTTAGTAGGTAGAGCGGGTTGTCCAGCAGCCAAAGGTTTAGCGGTTCAAATCCCAGCTTCTCATGTCCACAGGCTGACGTGTCCTTGAGCAAGACGCTGAACCCCACATTGCTCCCAGTGAGTGTCGCTGGTGTATGAATGTGTGCGTGGCTGGGTGAATGGAAAGCAGTGTAAAGCGCTTTGAGTGCCGTAGGGCAGAAAGACACTATATAAGTGCAAGACCATTTACCGTTTACTTATAGTGTCATGTTGATTTAAAGGTCCCATGTGACCTGTCTCTCCTGTGACCTGTGGTTAGATAAGCTAAAGATGCTAGTGGGACTACCGCAGTAGTAGCTGTTTTTTATCTCAGTAAGTGACTGCATGAGCTCGTGCACCTATGAGGTTGTACGTTATGTTGATCGATGGGTCACCTGTCCAGACAAAGAGTCGACTGCTAAAAGATCATCTAACATCTAGTTTGCCAACAGTTTACACAGCACCTTTACAGTCAAATAAGCCCCACCCCCATGAGCTGATGATATTCCTGAGTTGTTTTTTCCCCCTATAGTACACCATGAAAAGGGCATTGTTGTGCGTTTTTCGTAGCCTTGTGTCTGACCATGGTCCTTTTGTCACCTTGGGAATCAACCCAGTGGGGAATGACTAGGATTGTTTAGTGAGGCCCATGTGGAAGTAAGTTAAGGTTGTGATACGGCCATCGGCCATCATGGCATGGCTCAGTGCACACCAAGAAGCCTTGACTCCCATTAGGCTACATTGGACTTCTCTCTAACAATACTACGTGAAAACATTTTTTCCATGAGTCATCATGGTCTCAAACATTTTTTTGGACCCTATACTAAGTGATCTGGATTTTTAACATTTTGCTCCATTATTAAAACATTATGGCAAATAGTTCCACAAATCACAGCTGCCTTGGACTTTGACACGTTGCTATGTTTGCCAGCAAAGTCAGACCAAGTTGGACCTTTGAAGTGTTTACACTAACAACACCATAACATGACTTTTTGGCAATGGTTCGTGAAGTTTTTCCATGTCAGTAAGCTAGCGGCTAGTATTATCTTTCCCATGAAACCCCTGACATACTACGCTCTGGTAGCGATGTCGCCATTCATCCAAATATGGTCACATCCTGTTTTTGGCTCCAAATCATCCAGGAAGTTACATCCTGATTGGCCTCAAAACAGCTGTTCAGAAACCAATGGGTGACGTCACTAATATATACAGTCTATGGTTCAACAATTCAGAGTGTTTTTGGACAAAAGTGGGCAGATACAACATATCTATGTATAAGTGAGTGTCATAAAAAGGTCTTCGGAAAGCCAAGGAAAAATTCAATCAACACCTTTTATTTTATTGTAGACACAAATACGCTGTACCTATATATATTAAAGCATAAAGATATGGGACCTTTAATTCCCTCTGTCCAATGTGTAGGGTCACTGTTATAGGGCTTCCCAGTTGTATGTGTGGTATGGGTGTGATACTGCCATTTAGTTTGTTTTTCTGGGACATACAGTGAATGATTTACAAAGGAGAAGGTCATGCTGTCACGAAGCCACAGGTGTTTTCCCAAACAAATCCACAGAGGTGTAATGCAAACACACAGTGGGCCTGTAAGCTGAAAGTAGCCAGAGCCCCTACTACCTTTGCCTTTTCCATTGCTAAACACCTTTTAAATAGAACAAGCGCCGCCTATTCCCCGTCATGTTGTTGTTCACAGAAGGAAAGCCCTCATCGCACTGTTATACACTCAACAACTTCCTGTGTTCTTCCTCGCACGCTTCATGTCATCAGCTAACCCGAGTCTAATAAAGCGGCTCCATACTTTTCATCCAACCAAACCTACTGAGATGGCCAACAGATAAACTGGCTTTCATGGGCATCGGGAGAGGGCATGAGGTTCTCACAGATTCTGTTATTGTTCAGGAAGCACAGACAAGTGGCAGCGAGTAAACATGACCATATAAGATGTTGAGGTCTTCGTTTATTAAAACAAGATGCTGCTCTCTGTCTGCCACGTTTGTGTGATTATATACATCATGTGTCTGTAAAACACTCTTTTTAAAATACAGTAGTTACTGTGTTCATTGAGCTCTTCCAATTAGGAGACCCCAGACTAATTTCTCTTTGCCTTTTCTGACCTTGTTTCTTTTTTCCTCCACAAAAGAATTTACAGACAGGATCTAACCCAAGGAAAGTATTTTTCAGGATGAAAATGGAAAGACACAACACTTAATTGCTTTTGCTATTTATACTTTCAAAAAAAAAGAGGTAATGAAAGAGAGAGAGCCGTAAGAGTAATGCTGTGTTACAGTTAGAATGACAGACAGAGGAGCTGGAGCATTTTCTCTCACCGAAGCGCAGCGCTTTGTGGGCCAGTTGGCTCAGACCACAACAGCAAAACACAGAGCTGTTGGCATGGCGACAGAGGAACACTTCCCTTTTCTAATTCGGCACCGCACCGCCACTGAGACAAAGAAAGATCCAGAGAGAGTGATGGAGCCTCAGGAACTTCCACAATCATGCATACCTTATGTCCAACAGAAGAAACAATACAGGTCAGGTTTTAGCAGACGTTGTGATGCTTCAGAGCAAAGAAGGCAGCTTAAAGGAAAGAGCAGGATGAAATGTGGATTTGTTGTGCACATTGTGGTCAGAGCAGCCTGATCCTTGTCCTCTGCTTGATATAAATCCTTTAGCAAAAAATAAAATTATTCATGCTTCCAGTGAGATAAGCTGACCTTTTTATACACTGTTAATTATACTGCATGTCACATTCAATATGAAAGATATGATTGCATAAAGTTAAATGGTGCTTAGGTGGTTAAATTTTATGTTGCTGTAGCAGAGTTGTTAGTTACCCTAAACAATATAGGAATCTCTCTGTGATCTGCACATAAATCTGGCTCTGAAGGTGTTTTTATAAGCTGGAGTTACATTATATAGTAAGCAAAAACACCTTTTAAGGCAAATAGTGATGTCAGTCACAGCTGGATAACATCCATCTTCAGATTAGAAAAGAAAAAACAAATCTCTTTGAATAATACGGCTAACTCCTAAAATACAATGCACAATATAAGAGGTTGTTAAACATAGGAAAATGTTGTTAGGGTCCTCAAGGTCTTCCATGCTGAGGCAGTAAAGCAGTATGTCAAATGAAGGAGGGATGAGGCTGTGAGGAAATTAAGTGTGTTTCCTCTCTGCTGGAGCAGACGGGCAGGGTGCTTCTGCCTGCCGCTCGAAGAACACAGCCAAAAAAGGAATCAAATGGGCTGCAGAGCTCTGTGAGCCTCAGGAGCTGCCAAACTATTCCTGTAAAAGCACTCTTTTGGTGGAGGCCTGACCAGGAGACGCTTGGGGAATGTAAAGAAAAATGTATACAAAGAAGATCACATTGAGTGCATTGGTGAATTGTGTACAAAGAGCATCAGGCTGACAAGTAGGAATGAGCACAATAGACATGTAAATTAAATTTATTTGGGCAGGTTTCCTCAAGAGTGGAGACTGTGACCAAAATACTGTAACTGCTTAGGACAGAACAATCAGTCATGTTGCTGTTGGCTGGTAGTGTGGATTTGTTACACTACGCTACCACTGTCAGGTTTGCTGATTATTCAGTGTTGGTGTTTGCTATGTGTTACAGGGGGCAAGGCTACAGGGAGGGTTTTTTTCCTCTGCATTCTTACAGATGAAAAATAGTCAAAAGGCTCCACTGATTATTCGACATCTGGAAAAGATTTGGACATGCGAACTCGGTCCTGGTGGACTCCTGACAACGAGCACCACTGGGATGTACAGTATATTCAGAACAGGCTGCCTATGAAGAACTCATCAGTCTCACACACATAACAGTATGCTCTGAAGGGTTATAACTTTAACCTCTTCCCAAAGACCCATGTCCAGCTCTTGGTCTTCAAGGATGACTTCTTAAGGCTTACTTCTGTCTTGTGGTTTTCAAAGTTAGTCCCCTTTAAAGCCCTCCTGGTGCATGTAAAGTTCAGTGAGAAAAGAGAAACTCTGGGTAGAAACTGATGACATTACAACATTTCTAACCTCCTATTGTCCAACAATGACGTCACGACACAGTGATCCAGCCAAGCTGGGGGAGCGATTGGACAACCACACCTCTGTGAAAAAACACTAGCGCGACCCATGCCTGACAACATTACATTAGTGTTTTTCTTCATCACAATGCATTGAAAATGTCAGGAACAAAGACAAAAAAAATCTGAGCCCTGCTTTAGCACCACACCAGTTCAAAGTCCATCACAGTAGAAAATGCTGCGCTCTTATAGGACAGGAATAGCTGTTTTCCTCAGTGTTAAACTTATCTCCTAAATGCTTTACCTTGCCTGATGGATTGTCAACAGGCTGGCTTTTTAACAAGTCTTTGTTAACGGCTGCAGGCTGATAACCTATCAGTACACGCTGCTGGTGCAGGGGTTTCCTTCCCAGAAAAAATACTGTCACACACACAAATTGTGCGCATACCACTGCAGTGAGGCCTGAAGATATGTCACCTACTGAGCAGAAGAAAAAACTTATATTCCCTCCGGTACTTAAGGCCATGTGCTGATGTCATCTTTACAAAGCTTCATGTTGTTTAAATTAATATCTACACTTGTTTCTGCCTGACGGTGATGAACGAAGTATTCAAATACAGTACAACTAATATAACACTGTAGAAATACTCTAATTAAGACTTCTCAATGCAGAATCTATTATCAACAAAATGCACATGAAATAGAAAAAGTAAAAGTTGTCATTGTTTTAGAATCGTATTACTCCTGTGTTCTGTTATACTGTACTTAAGATTGAACACATTTAACAATTTTAAGTACTATTGTGCAGGAATACACCATATTGTGTATCATATGCTTGTGGCTGTTCTGTGAGACCTAGATACAATTAATCCATTATATTAATAACATTCAAACAGCAATTATTACATTTGGACATACTGTACATGGATTTTTCACAGGACAGAACGGTGACAATAAATTACAATCTGAAAAGTAATTATTGAGCTGTCAGATAAATGTAGTGGAGTAACGTGTGTGACTGTGACATGTACAAGGTTATACATCTAGCTATAAATGTCCATAAAATGGAATCAAATGAAATGCAAGTACTTTAAGTTTGTATTGAAGTACTATATTTGAGCAAAAGTACTTTGCTACATTCCACCACTACCGACTGCTTCCTCCAAGTCTTTGATTGACATTTAAACTTGCTATTGATTTTGCTAACATCTGGCATCCAACACTTCTGCCAGTTGTGTTCTGAGTACAGTTGAACAGAGACTAGGATGTGGAGTCATTCACAAATTGAAAACAGCTGCATGATTTTGTAACAGTTTTACAAATATGTTACTTTCCTACAGAGCCCCTTTCCGCCCTAAAGCATAAAAACATTCTTTTTGAAAACATAAGGCGACTGTAGTTTCTGATGACTGTGACTGATGACCACCCTTCTGCTCTTCTCTGCAGGAACGCCTCCCAGCTGAAGCAGCTGCACGATCAGGTTCTTTTAGAGCAGCAGGAAGCAGCTAACTGGCAGCAGCAACAGCAGGAGTACCAAAGCCAAGACATCCCACCACCACCGCAGCAACCAGTTCAAGAGCTTCCTCCACCTGCTCCTCCATCTCCTCCTCTTCCCCCTCCTCCCTCCTTCCAGGAGCTGGAGAGCAGTACAGCCATGCAGGCCAGCACCTTCAACTACGCCCGGCCAAAGCAGTTCATCGCTGCTCAGAGCCCGGGTGGGGCAGGCTTTTCCACCCAGTCTTCTGGATCTTCAGGATCCAACCTGTCCTCACCCCTGTCTCCTTCCACCTCACACAAGCCCTTCAGCAGAGTCACCATGCCTCCTTTCACCAAGGCCAGCAGTGTAGAGTCTCCCAGTTCTCCCTCTTTCCCACCTCCTCCTCCACCATTCCTCAGCTCCAGTAACCTGTCCTCTCCATCAGGCTCTGCCCAGGACTTCCCTCCTCCTCCGCCTCCTCCACCCCCTCCTGTGTCCATGTCTCCAGCCTACTCAGATATGTCCTCGCCATTCTCCTCAGTTCCCCCATCTCCAGCTTCCAGCTTCTTATCCTCGGTGTTGCCCTCCACACCTTCCACAACTTCCACACCCAGCAGTCCTACCGTCAACGCCCTGGGCCTTCCTAAAGGCAACGGTACAGTGTAAGTACCCCACACACTCTAGGGCAGAGGTCAGCAAGCAAAATTGTCTACTTGTCCAATTTTAGCCATAATTAACCTATAATTAACATTTATTTTTATTTGCCTATATCAGTGTAAATAGATACCTACAAACATAGACAATCGACACTGATACTAGATATCCGTATTGATCTCAATCCGTGCCAGAAAGAAAATTATGTTGTCTTTTACTTCTTATGAAATATTTGAATTTGAATACGAATATTAGATTTTTTTGCAGCTTTGGCAGGCCAGATGTGGCCCACGGGCCACCAGTTGATGATCAATCCTGTAGAGCTTTGGTTACAGACTCTGTCAGGTTATGTAAAGTTCTTTGTACACAGCTTCAAGCCAGGGCAGCACGTCTCTGGCGAGTAGAGATGACATGTTTACATTTTCATACTGCATGTTTAGAGGAAATCACTAACTAAAGAGCCATTTAAAACATCCACACCCACACACAGAGACACAAAAGTCCTGTCAAGGTGCATGAGCCTCAACTCTCATATTGTAGGAAAATATGCAGAAGGAGGAAGACGTGTTATAATCAAATCAGGTTTCAGTATCAGTGGGAAGCTGCTGGGTGCTTTCCATGTGATGTTCTTTTACTTTGTGCATTTGCAAGCCCAGTTGGACCCAGGAATTTTATGTTCACAGGTAGAAGAAGTATCAGCAAAAGTAAAAGTGAGGAGGAACGTCCCACTGAACTAAAAGTATGAACTAAGTAAGAACCAAAATGGAGTTGATGTGTTGAAATTTAAGTACATATTGTTTGGTCCCTTTTCCATAATTACACTGTCAATAGTGAAGAATCAGTGAACCACTTTATATAGTTTAAATTATTTTAATCTTTTTGGTGATGCTTGATTTGAACACCTATTCAAATGAATTCAATTTTTGACTCGTGGGCCAAAAGCCAGTTACAAATTACAGTGTTTCTGAAATGTAATTGAGTGGAAGTAACATGAAAAGTAATCTAAAGTAGAAACATGCCTCAAAACGTTATTTCAGTACATTACTTTTACACCACTGATAAAGATGTTGTGTTGATAATTGTCTTCTAATGGCCTAATGGGCAGAGAAATTAGCTTTTTTTTTCCCTGTAAGGACATTTTTCCTTCATCTCTCTGCCAGCAATTTTTCATCAGCCCCTCATTCACTCCCTCTCTCACTGGCATTCCTGCAGGAGTTTGAGTAGATAAGAAGACACGCTGTGGAATGCTACAGCTGGACATGCCCAGATAAGGGGTGATAGGAAAGAGCCAGAGAGAGGAAAGAGGAGATCGTACCAGATCTGCAACTTTCATGTTGACAAATGTTTCATCCTTTTTCAGCAAAGCGTTCCCAAAGAAGTCCTCTGTCACCAGGACGCCACGCATCGCCTCTGACTCAGACATCCAAGGATCCAAAGATGCGGTGATCCAGGACTTGGAGAGGAAACTGCGCTTTAAGGAGGAGCGCATAAGCAATGGCCAACAGGTCTGTGTGTGTGTTTGAGCATAATTTAATCACGGTGTTTGCAGACAGTTAGAGAATGAGCATGTCCAGTAATCATTAACACACATTAACAAGACAGACAAGAAGTGGAACACTGTTAAGTATCTAATGCACACTCAAATTCATTCATAATGTTTGGTCCATACATTTGTAATTAACACACAGTGTAGATACAGTAGCTAAGTGATGTGTGTGTATAATATGTGTTTGCAACTCACACACTAACCCATGCTGACCCCATTAATCCCTGCTTCCAGAGGTTAACCTATGAGGAGAAGATGGCTCGCAGACTGCTGGGAGCTGACAACGCTGCCACAGTCTTAAACACACAGGACACAGAGGAGGAGCCAGTCACACAGG
Source organism: Pseudamia nigra (assembly GCA_029823295.1). NCBI lineage: Eukaryota > Metazoa > Chordata > Actinopteri > Kurtiformes > Apogonidae > Pseudamia > Pseudamia nigra. Next base: position 14,759 of record JAQQAE010001017.1, read on the forward strand.
TACAGTGGCTCTGAATGAGGATCCACACATCTGGAGGGGGAGGTCACAGACATATACCCGCACCTGAAAGAGCACAAGCTTTGTCTTTGTCACATTTAAACCACAGTGCTGCATGAATGTGACACAAGCACCTTTTCTGTCTATTGTTCGATTACTGTCACTTCATTGGCGTCGTACTTATTTCGCAAACACTGACTTTTCTTTAGATACTTTCAATAAGAGTGCACCTCCATCTGAGTTTGTGAACACTACCGAGGAGCAAGTTATGAAAGCACTGTATATAAACATTGTAAAGTCCTCCAGAACCATCCATAAAAAGCTCTGTTTATGCAAACTTGCAGAAGCCCGCGTTGCTGCAAACATGTTCAGGAGAAACACTGTTTGAAGGCTTGTGGAGCCATTTGTCAGACTCTGAGGCTCACAAGGGATTTTTAGAAGCATGATCATGGCACCTTCTTACTAATTTTTTCATTTGACAAAACTAGCTGACATTACTTTTGACATTAAATTTTACACACAATGTTATTCACCTCAAATTTGTAGCCTATTAGTAACCAGAGGTGGGTAGTACTCGAGTACATTTACTCTTGCATTCACTTGAGTAGTTTTTTCAAGTGAATGTACGTCTGGGAGTAGTTTGTTTTGCAGGATTCTTTTAAATTTTACCTAGTTGCATTTGGTTCAACGAGGATGGGTACAAAAGCTGAAAATGACCCCAAAAAAATTATATTTAAAATGATTATATTACATTTTTTTTTTTTTTAATTTAAGTAATCAACAAAATTAAGAAACTGAATGGAATGGTCAAGGAAGTTCTGAAATATGAACCATAACAAGCATTAATGAACAAAATAAGCTACAATTAAAAAAAGCAATCAGGAAAATTAGCAAAAATGAACAATACAATCAGCAAATTGAATGAAACAAATCAACAAAATAAGCAATAAAATCAAGTGAGTTAACAGAAATGAACACAATAAGCAACAAATATGGTCTAAAACAAAAAAGCAACAAAATGTGTAAAGGTGGAGAAATTAAGCAACAATCATGGTTAAAAAAATAATAATAATGATGATAACAATAATAATAATAATAATAATAATAATGTCAAAAATTGGCAAAATAAGCAACAAACTGAACAAAAATGATCAAAATAATCAAGGCAATAAGAAAAATGACCAAAATACCTGTTTGAATGCAATATATTATGCTTTAATAAATTCCACGTTATGAAGTTACTCACTACTGGAGTAGTTTCATATAGGGTACTTTTTTTTTAGTTTTACTAAGGTTTCTTTTGTTTATTAGTACTTCTACTTCTACCTGAGTCATTATATTTTGTAAAATAACAATACTTTTACTAGAATAACTCGGCACCCCAATGTTAGTAACATTTTGGCTCTTTATCAGTAATTATAAACCAGTGCTTGATGACTGATTTTGCATATTCACTAATTTGTATATGTACCTTTTTAAAAAGGTATTTTTTTTATTTCTGGAAAATAATTCATTAATTGAATCCTATGTATGTACAGTATGTATGTTGAATGGCATTGAATGAGTAAATAGAGGCTAATCAGGCTCCACATTTAATTGCCTTTAATAATACCTTAATTATTAGCTCCAAGTCAGTTTTCACCTTCAACCCACTTCACGCCATGTGACTTTGCTTGTTGTCATCTGATTGACTGGACACTAAAGCACAGCATGCTACTAGCAGAACTGGACATGTGACTATTAATGTAATGTATTGGCACCAGGCGTTGGGGTTGTTCTGTGTTTTTGGTTCATATCATTTTAATATGATGCCATGCATGTGTTTCCAAACTTTTTGTTGAAACAGCAAGCTAATTTAAAATGAGATAAATATATATGCGTTTCTCCCACTTTGTGATGCACAGTGACAGCAGAACGCAGGCAAAAATCTTTTTTTTTCTCTCAACAGGATGAAAGGTCAGCTGAAGGTTTCCCTCAAAAGGTTAATGAAACCTTTGTCTGATTCTATCACAGTGTTTCTTCAGTCACTCTGTGTCAAATCTTTCACTCCTTGTGTGTAACTGTGCTCACAAAGTCACTCTAATGTTTCATGTGTTCATGGACCAAAGCAGCATCAGGCCTGGGAATTGTCTGATAAGGAATCAAACAAAAGATAACACAGAATTTGCCTGTGTTCACTTTGGTTCCATGTTCTTTATCCACTACATTCACAGGCAGGTATAAACACAACAGAGAGAAGCAGTGCATTTGTTGTGTGTTTGCTTGATCTCTGCCCCTTTTACTGGTCGTTGTCTTGCACTTTGTGTAGTTTGGATCAATTCAAATGCTGAAGCATGTCCAAGTGTGGTTGAAAACTTAATGTGCCACCACTTTTGCTTTTTTGTATAGTCTGCATCCTTCATGCCAACTTGCTCACACGCAACATTTTTAATCTGCACTACATATTATAATATAATTTTAAAAATATTTGTAGTTTTTCTGAGCAGTTGGCTGGAGTAAAGTAATGTAGTGAGACATCAGAGGCGGCCTGTTCGAGCAGATGCCGGTCTTTATATCAGGATTTGTGTGATTTGTGATCATTATGAAAAGCGTGGTGAGTTCAGTGGGATGTGTACAGGCTGCGCAGCTGTGCCCGAGGTCTGTCATTATCAGAGTGATGTGTCATCAGACCATACTGTTCTCCAGATGTTCTTTCTCCCTCAGTGTAGCTAAAGTGATGAGAGATTCATGTAGCTGGCGGGAAGGAGTGGTTCATCTGGAACGAGACAATTAGGAAACTGGGAGAAAGTTAGTAGTTCTGGTGAGAATAAAGAGGTGTTAATGTGTAAAGGTCTGAATTAGAACAACTTTAGGGTCTTTAATAGTGTTCCTGAGTGTTGCACGCTCTTGGCTTGTATTCTGTGATCACACAAACCAACCTCACTATTATCTCACTCCCTGTCAGTCTTTCTCTAACATTTCTCTCTTTTGTATTTAGGAATACAAAGTGTCAAGTTTTGAGCAGCGCCTGATCAGTGAGATTGAGTTTCGTCTGGAGCGTTCTCCTGTAGAGGAATCGGATGACGACGTGCAGCATGATGAAGATTCTGCAGGTCGAGGGGTGATGCCATCCTTCGACCAGAAGCTCAAACATTATAAAGTATTCGAGGGCATGCCAGTCACCTTCTCCTGTAAAGTCAATGGAGACCCCAAACCAAAGGTGAGCGGTTTCATATCTTCATAAATAATGTTATCACCCTGAAGGACGGTGATTAATTTAAGGACGGCCATTAATTTGGGGCCATTGCTTCTTGGAGTGCATGTCAGCTCCTGGCACACTATAGTATCACGTCTGAGTACTTAGGCACCACTAGGAGATTTAAGTCAGAGAAGCACTTAACCTTTGAACTGATCACCTGATTTTTAGAAGTAAGACTGTACACGGATCCGTGGAAGTTATATTCACACCCAGAAATCAGCAGTGTTGATCTTTAGAGCAAATACCACAGAAGACACCAAATCACTCGTGACTTCTTGACTTAGGAAAGCATTTGTCCATCACAGCAGAACTAAACAGAAGGTGAAGTCACATCTGAGCAATGCTTTCATTTATCAAATGAAACTTGCAATACAAAGCATTTTGCAAGGTTAGATCACTAAAACCAAAAATGTACCGGTATATTGCACAATACCTGTTGAAATGTTAGAAGAAAGAAATCTTGTGTATTGACTGAGACATGTCTACTTGTCATATTTAAAACTTTGTCACAGGCCATGATTTTCATTAAATGTGCTACAGACAAAAGGTACAGGGTAGATCTGAGTTCTTCAGCACCACGTTTTCATTACAGTAAGTTGAGATTCACAGTGAGGCCACCATATAGAAACTGAATCACATCTCTACAAGTGTTGACCCAAAACTTTGTCTGGACTCTCCTTTTTCCTGAATACTGTCTGAAGTACTATCATTAGAAATTACTGTTAATAAGCTGTCAGTACTTGCAACCATGTTTTAACAGGATCACATCAAATTATCATGTTAACCTTTCCCAGTTCAACTCCTTGCTTTATTACAAGATACACATTTGTGCATTTTAAGACATAGATGATGTCCTCGCTGTTTTGGTTGGGAGTTACTGATGTGTGATGTTGTGAACAGAGGGTGTAGACACTCTACATACTGTATGGTCTATGTTATGATAAGGGGAGGTCGGGCTGGCTGCCTGGCTCGGATTAATGATAAACTGACGACAGTTCACAGGATGAACTGATTTTTTTAAATAAAAGAAAAAAACGGATACCTTATGGCACTCACTCCTGTTCTTCCTAACACTCTGTCATAGGTCTACTGGTTTAAGGATGGCAAACAAATTTCCAAGAGGAGTGAACACTACAAGATCAGCCGTGAACCTGACGGAACCTGCTCTCTACACACTGCTGCAGCCTCCCTGGATGATGACGGCAACTACACCATCATGGCAAGCAACCCAGAGGTGAGCAAGCTCTGAAAAAATTAAACCATGTTAAAGAAAATGCACATTTTTAAAACAGGACAGTTTGGCTGGCCACCAGAGATGTCAGCACTCATTAGTAAGAGGATGATGAGTATGGAGATAGTGGTCTTTTGGCTGAAGAGGAAGAGGGCGTTGAATGAGACAGGAAATAGCTAAAGCCCTCAAGAGGGTCAACAGTTCATGTGCTACAGGCTTATTAACAGCCTTTACAGCACTAACACTCACATTTTATTTCCTTTTCTCAGCCGGACTGCTGCTTGTGGTGCAGTAGAGTGTCAACACCTCATAACCTCTCCCTCTCTTCTCTTTTCAGGGCAGAGTGAGCTGCACTGGCAGGATGATGGTCCAGGCTGTGAATCAGCGAGGAAGAAGCCAGCGCTCTGCACCTGGACACATGCGCAGGTGAGGCTTATTCACAACCTCAACTTACCGTCTGGCACATGTGCTCACCATCTGTATCACTTGTGTATTATTTCCTCTCCTGCACAGATTTAAAAGTGTTATAAAATAGTCCAAAAAGCACAGGGAGACCTTCATCTGCTATTTACACAAATGTTTGCTGTGGGCTGAATCACAGATTTGTTCATCTGGTAAACAAAAAGCTCAGTGTTAATTGAAAGGGAACACCTGTTTGCCCTGTTCTGTTTTCTGACGCTCTAATGACCTTGTATAGACAATGGGCATTCATCCAGGGCCAAGTACTAAGAAATGCAACGAAGATGGCAGACGCCCATCAGAGAACACAAAAAAACACCTGTAATCTGTTTTCTTGATCAACACTCCCCAGAACTTGGAGATGTTCAGTGTGAAGATAACAATCAGTGTGTCCCAAACTCTTTATTCTCCTTCTTGGTTGACATGCAGGCATGATAGTGAGGTCATTGTTATTACAGGGCAGAGTCACCAGGACACCTATGGGTCCTGATCTGCAGGTTGAAGAGGGATCAGAGGAAAAAGTCAGTGGATGGATGCCAGTTCAGGAAATGAGGACAAAAAATGCACCAGAAAGTTTATACTGTCTCTGAAAAAGGTCAGGAATAAAGAGTAACAATCTATAAAAGGATCAGTTATTCATTCTGTTCCTAAAAAGCAAACAAGCTTCATTACATACAGATTGGAAGTTTGTGAGTTTCCCTTAAAGACTGGAATTTATGCTCTGCAAGGGGCTTTTCATGTAAGCCAATGAAAATTTAACAGACTTTGAGCAGCAGAAATCCATTTCAAACCTGGAACTAATTTGTTAACAAAGTCAAAGTGATCTTTTTTTGCACAATACAATAAGTTTTATAGTAAATTCTACTGTTTATGAGACAGAAGTTAATTCAAAGCTCCAAAATATTTCTAAGAAAAAAATTAACTACGGAATTTTTTTTTCCATATTCAGGCCCCGATCCAGGTCCAGAGACAGTGGGGATGAGAATGATAACATCCAAGAGCGTCACTTCCGCCCTCACTTCCTGCAGGCGCCCGGAGACCTCATAGTTCAGGAGGGTCGACTGTGCCGGATGGACTGCAAGGTAAATACACGCCACATGCTGAGAGCACTACCTGTGCCAACATGGGTGTTCACACTGATAAAAAAGCAAACAAAAAAAATGGAAGGAAGGCCAACCTGGTAATCTACAATTTCCACATTAAACAGCTGTTATTAGTCCAATTTGTATGAGTACAAAAACTACAACCCTAACACGGCAAAAGTTCAGGCAGGTGGAAAAATGTAAATTAAAAAAATAATCCAGCCCCATTAAAATGTATTTTGATTTGTAGGTCATTGTGGACGGTATGAACCGAGCTTCTTTTCACAGTAGTCCTGAGTCTCATCAGGTCTGTCAGTAATATGTGGTCCTGCATATAAATGATATGGTCTCATCCAGGGCTCAGAGATGCACTGATGTTCAGTTTAAGTTGTGCACTCTGAGCATTAAGTTCTGTGATACATTCAATTCAGTTTAATGTGTAGTGCCAATCATAACCCAAGATTTTCTTTAGCCGCTTCTCAAGTCAAGGCCAAAGCCTCAAAGACTATATGGAGATCAAGCCTAGGGCGACAGGGAGGAAAAGCATCTTTTGCTCAAAAACAGAAACCTCCAGCAGAACCAGGGCTGTGTGCAGGCAGCCAGCTGATTTGTCAGGGTTAGTGGACAGAGAAGAGACAAAAGAAAACAGTAGAGATAGAACAACAAACACAGAGACCGGACAGTGCAGACAAATGCTGGACTGGTCCAGGACCAGCAACTGCATGTCAAGAACATTTAGAAACCTGCATGAAGAATAAGGAGAGGGAGAACAGAGAACTTTGTATCTTTGAATTTTATTCTACACCATAGTGTGGGAAATGTCAAAATCTCCTCCTGACCTTCCTTGAAGAACATCATTTTTGGAGATTTAAATAAGGTCCTTGTGACTATAATGAGAAACTGGCAACCCCCAGCCCAGCTTTGCTCTTGAAAGACTTGGATGTTCCTTTTGTCTACATACCTTTCGTATGTAAATTTTTATCCAATCTCCTCAGGTTCTGTTTTCATCTGCATTAATTTGTTCATTCGTTTGTTTGTGAACATTATAACTCTAACAGTAATGGTCAGCGTTTGATGAAATTTTTAGAACAGGTCAGAAATGGAACAAGGAAGAACTGATTGGATTTTCAGGGTAATCTGGATCACCATCTGGATTGAGGAATTGCAAAATAGGGCAATTTTCAACATTTTTGCTTGTAACTCTGCACAATACTCAGAAAAAGTGGCAAAGAATGCCGGATGACCTCTTTTATAGGTACTACCATAGCACAGTGTGATCTGGATCCAGTAATATTTTCGATATGGTACTCCAGAATACTTCCAGGAGGGGAACTCAGCTGCCCTGGCAGAGGTCTGCGTCCTCCGATTGCTTTCTAGACAGCCCTAAATTTGCTCCTGGCTGATCTTCTTTGGAACGCATTGCAGACCCAAAGTCATTTTTATAACACTGCATTATTTTTTCATTTGCATTTTCCCATCTGGCTGAACATTTTTAGAATTGGGTGAATTAATTATGCATTTACTTTCTCTTCACTGTGCAGTTTCTGTTGGTGAAAAGACTCACTGGAGTGTAAAAGAATTGTTTGAGACATTTTGAGAGTATTTTAAACTTAAAAGGAGCAAAGACAAATTACACACTGTGTTTTTGGTTGGTAAAGCTCTGAACTTTTATGTGAAAAAGTTCAGTGAAAAAGTGTTTTATTTGTGGCTGCAATTTAAAGGCTGTTTTGGGGACAAATTGTGTGAAAATCTGCCTCGTTTACAGACACGCACAATTAACAGAGTGTGTGCTTTTATGTGACTGCCTCCTCCTCATCTGATTCCAGTTAGTTAGTCTTTGATAACAGAAAGAAAGGAGTGATACGGGTTAAAACAACTGAGACATGGGTGGAAAGGAAAATGCCTGCACCAAAGAGAATATGTTAATCATAGTAATACAGAAAACCATTTCAGATCCGCCCTTTAATTCAGCGTCTGTCTTACTTTCAGGGAGGCTCCATGTCAGCGCTGCCAAAGAAACATTTCCCTTTCCGTGCATTCCAGTTTCTTTAGGCAATAAAAAGTACAGAGGAGAGATATTTCATCACTTCCCCGTGTTTTGAATGGCTCACGCAGCAGACAGGGACAATACAGAGGTGTCGGTTTTCAAGGATTAAGTGGGCTCAGGTTTTCTGCAATTATTCCCCCTCCTGCTACATTTGCTCATTTTCTGTCCTGATGTGCTCTGTCTTCACCTCACCTCCCTCCAAACCGCCTTTGAAAATGATCACATGTAACAAAATGAAACAGAGCCACGATTAACTTGACTGTCTTTTCAGGCTCGTCAGAAATAAACTGAGTCTCCGTTCCTTATGAGTCCTTAATGTCAGGGGTATTTATAGCAAATATTTATTTTCCAAACTTTCCATGCTAAAAATGTCCAGAGCACTGAAAGAGGATTGGTCTGCTTCCAAAGTGATTCTTGCTGACATTTCTTTGAGGAAACCTGTATGGTCTATCAATTGTTGCTCATTTACACCTGGTAACACAAATAGCCACACTGTTATATTTTTTAGGTGTGTGTCTTTGAGCAGAAAAACATGTGGACAGCCTGACTCCTCCAGACAGACACAACAACGACAGATGAACCAAACACTGCTGTTTTCATTCTCCAATAAACACGCAGCTCCCACTAAACACATGCTGATAATATCCCTGTTGTCGCCAACAAAAATAAGCACAGATACAAAGCAGCTTTCACTCCAAGAGAAAGCATTCAGTGGTTTTTAATAGGCTGCGTTTGCCTCCTGTAGGTGAGCGGCCTGCCGACTCCAGACCTCATCTGGCAGCTGAATGGACAGACCATCCGCCCAGACTCCTCCCACAAGATGCTGGTGAGGGAAAACGGTGTCCACTCATTGGTCATTGAACCTGTGACGAGCCGCGACGCTGGCATCTACACCTGCATCGCCAGCAACCGAGCCGGACAGAACTCCTTTAACCTGGAACTCATCGTGGCAGGTGAACAGACACAACACCAACATCTGATGATTTATAGCAAGGTTTTGTCTGAACTTTAGGGTGGGCAAAATGAACAAGAAAATGAATAAAAATGACCAAAATAACCAAGAAAATGAGCCAAGATAAACCAAATAATTCTGAAAATTTGTAAAAATAAATAAACAGAACACTCCAAAAAAAACTCAACAAAAATGAAAATTACTAATCTGAACAAAAGAAGCAAACCTACCAAGAAAATGGGCCAAAATAAACCAAATAACCAACCAACCAAATACTCAAAAAGTAAAACAAGCAAAAATATAATGAACATAATCAAGAAAATGAATAAAACAAACAAGTAAATGAACAAAATAAGTGACAAAATGTACTTAAAATGAGTATAGTGATTAAGAAATGGAAGAAAATAAAGGAAATTAATGAAATAACAAACATGATAACATGAAATACATCATTTAATTTGTGCAGTGTTTAAATGTAGGACAATAACCTATATAATAATGAATATTAACCTTATTTTTAAATTATTTTCATTTTGATGTATGCTGTCATTCACAGCAGCACATCACAATGAACTCAATAAGCACTAAATCAAAATTAACACAATCTAGTAAACATAAGTGAACACAATTCTAAAGAAAATTTTCATTACTTATGTAAAGCTGGATCTTCAGAGACAAAAAGCTGCATAAAATCTCAATTGTTTTATTGGGCGGTGGGAAGGCGCAATGCAGACTTTAATGATATTCCCCCCTGAAATCTATGCCTGTGATTAGTACTTCATTCATTGCTGGTACCACAATGCAACACTAATGATGTGTCTCCACAGCCAAAGAGATGCACAAGGCCCCTTCATTTGTGGAGAAGCTGCAGAACACAAGCGTGGCAGAGGGGCATCCAGTGCGCCTGGAGTGTCGCGTCACAGGTGTCCCCTACCCACAAATCTTCTGGAAAAGAGAGAATGAGTCGTTCACTCACAACACAGACAGAATCAGGTACAAAAACTTACAATTAATAAATTCAATTCAATTCAATTTCAATTCAATTTTATTTATAAGGCGCCACATCACAACCAAAGCCGCCTCGTGGCGCCAACGACAAACAGAACAGAAACACTGGCTGAAGTTCCCTCCAGCCTACATTATTCATGGTTTATTAATGTTCCTTCCCAGCATGCACCAGGACAACTGTGGTTATCTGTGTATGATCATCCAGCCAGCTCTGAAAGAAGACGCTGGCTGGTACACAGTGTCAGCCAAGAACGACGCCGGCATCGTGTCCAGCACTGCACGCCTCGACGTCCACGGTAGGTTCAAACTGTAAAACACTGTAGCCGTCTATTTTAAGGTCTGTGTAACAGGAGAGTTACACAGAGCCAAACTGGGTGGACACCTAAAATGGTTCACTGGAACCTGTTTGATTGGGCCTCCAACTTGTTAATCATTTTAGTGATTCTTTTGTTCTTTCTTTTGTTTATTTTCTTGATTACTTTGTTCATTTTTCAATCGTCCTTGTTCATTTTATTATGATTTTATTGGTTTCTTCATTGTCTTCTTCACTGTTGGTTTGTTATTGTTGATTTTCTTGATTGTTTTATTACATGTGTAGATTTTTCTTTACTGTTCTTCATGTTTATTTTGTGGGTGCCAAAGAAATGCCAAATTTATATTCTGGAGCTTGAGCTAAACATTTTAGGACCTAATGAGCTAGTTAGTAGGTATTATCGGAGTGACACTAGCTCAGGAGGTGGTGCTGGTCACCCAATAGCCAGAGGGTTGGCAGTTTGGACCCAGCTCCATTCTGCTGTTGTGTCCTTGGTCAAGACACTTCAGCACCTTCCCTGTATGAATGTGAATGTTTGGTCACCTTTCTGTCAGTCTGGATTCAGTGTGACTATATAAATCCATTTTATTATTATTATTATTATTATTATTATTATTATTATTATTGCCTTTAGACAATGTCTGTTGAGATTATTATGCTCTACTAATATGTTAGCCTATGGTAAGATCCTTGTAATTGGTTAAAGGTCAATAAAATGCTTGCTAAGAATTAAATATAGTTAGATTGAAACATTTATTTGATCTCTAAATTGTTTCTTGTGTTCATAAATGTTTATAATTTAACAATAAACATTTTCCTGACGCTATTAATAACGCTTTTATTGACTAATAATGTTGATAAGGGTCTTACTACCCACATTCCACAGGTTTGAATAGTCACATCATTAGCTGAATGCAGTTTTTTCATGTTGCTTTGCTTCCTGTACACAGAGTTAACCTTCCCTCTGTTTTCCTCTCAGCTCAGTGGCAGCAGCCTAACCTCCCCAAGCCCAAGAAGGTACGTCCTTCCACCAGCCGCTACGCTGCTCTGACAGAGCGAGGGCTGGATGTGAAGGCGGCCTTCTTCCCTGACTCCAGCCCGCTGCAACCTGGCGGCCTGATAGAAAGCGACGACCTGTAGAAACCGCAAGGAGGCGTAAGGATCACCACCAACACGTCTGTTTGAAAACTGCCATCCCTCCCAGCACTCCTCAGATACTTTAATGACGGCGGGGATGGGCCGAATACAACTTTGTCCACCTGTGGGACTCTGTCATTGAACTGCAGAACTAAAAGGGCAAAGTGAGCTGATGCTGCCATGGCTTTCATATGTTTTATAGAATGACATAATCCAAATTACAGATTTGATTAAGTTCTTTTCCTGAGCTTCATGTGATTAACTGGACCTGGAGAAGACTGCTCATAAATATGCTCATATGCTGATCTAACAAAGGGTTTCCTCTTGAAGTGCCTCTCATGTCTGGAAATATTTAAACAGGTCTCAATTTGAATTACTATGCATGTTCAAGTGGTGCCATTTGCAATACACACAGTGATCTATAAGCAGCCTCTGACTATTTGTAGAGGTGCCAGTGACTTAAGAGGAAGGATTCAAAGCATTGTAGCTTTGACGAAGGAGAAAACCCAGACTTTTAATATGGGGTTGTGTAGCACAGTGTATCTGATTGTATTTAGAATAACATACAGTCTCAAAGTTATCAGGTCATACAATAGCATAGAGTTGCAGATGTTGGACAAGGCCGGGCCTTACAACCAGTATGTTTAGTGTTTTTTTTAATTTAGACGGGGTTTGCAGAGGAAGAGCTCTTACACATAGGTGAGTTTGTTGAAACAGTAGGAAAGATGGACTTTACAGAGACAGGACACAGGAAAGTGATGGATTAAGTGACGGTGGTCTTCATCAAAATAGGAAAAAGCAGGTTTCTTGATTGAGGAGTGGGAATGAAAGAAAGAAAGCAGCAGAGAAGTTGACAGCTGTGCAAAAATAGACGACTTGGTGATGGTGAAACATTTAGATTTTTTTCCTTGGATGGTTTTTATTAGTGGTGTGAAATAAAATGACACTCAATCAGGGAGCTGTGAAGGTTTCAACGTACTTGTCACATCACCCATTTTATTTTTTTATGAAAAAATACAATTTACTTTCCTGGCAGCCTTAACATAAGTTATATCAGCAACCTTTTTCACTGATAATAGAACCCTTTCTGTATCATGTCATTGTATAAATATATTTACTGCCTTAAATCACTTCTAGGCTTAACACGATTTTTTGCATGTTATTTTTTGGACACTTGTATAGTGCCAAACAGCTTTTCCCCAGTATTCAGGGGTAGCAGTATGACTCTACTTGGGTGAAAAGTGAAAAGCAAAGGTATATTTATATCTACTATTTTTGTCGCCTCTGTAATGTTATACAAAGTGGACATGTTTCCCTGTGTCTGTTCAAAGCTTGCATCAGCTGACTGTTACTGTGTTTGCACATTTCTATGCCAATCGATGCCTGTATATGGATTGTTCTCCTGATATTATTTTAGGTTATGAAAGTTAATAAAAGGAAAACTCTTCAGAGACAGCGTGAGATGTTTTTATAGTCCTCCAGGCTGTTTTCTACAATAATGGCAGAGAAAGACACACAGGGGAAAGACCCAAGAAAACAATGTAACTCTGTCCTTAAATAAAAAAGCAACACAATTTAAAGTTTACGGTGATGACATTTATGGATGAAAACAGCGTGTTTCAAGAAGGAAGTGAAAGCAGCATTTTTAAATCTAATCACTGAAACTCACCTCCAACCTCATCAATCCACACTACAGGACCAGAGCTGAAACCAGACACTGAAAACATTCCCTGGGCTAAAAATA
>JAQQAE010001018.1:0-27960 GCA_029823295.1 Pseudamia nigra
CGAAGAGGATGGTTCCCCACTACCATTATATCACTTGTTGCCAGCTGAAACATAATCACCCATGCAGAAATTATCCCATGGGAGGCTTATACCCATTTGCTCAGTTAAAACCAGGTGGTGACCTTTTTTTGGCCAGGCAGTGTAGATTTCACTTCTAAGAATAGTCACTCTAGAGAAGCCCTGTGATACAGTTGTGATATTGTTCATTACGATGGCGACATGATCAAGACATCCTATTCATAACTGGGTCAGAGACTATTTACAAATATTTTCAATTTCCTTAGGTTGTTTGTTTTAGCTGCCTTGGTGCCACGTGGGCTTCAAAAAGTGGGTGTATTAAACAACAGGAACTTTTGAAAAGGACGTTGATGGAATAATCTGTTTGATACCCCAAATAACCAAATATTATATGTCACAAATATCCATCTGGAGCCCTTCTCACATACTTTCTTACTGTTGATTGACGGTACCGTTTCTGTTCTCTAATGAACTGAAGAAGTAGTACACCGATAACATAAACCAACCCTGGTGTTCTCTGTTGATAACGCACAGCACAGGATACACTGCCAGTCAAAACTTTGGACACATCTTCTCCTTCAGTGGTTTTCTTCATTTTTATTGTTTTTGACATTGTTCATGAAGGGCCTGTGTTTCTTTTCAAATCCTATGGAACCCCACTGAGCCCTCAGCACACAGCGTTTTTTTGAGCTGAAGGAGTTCCATGATCTTATGAAGGAATTGACTGTCCACATCCAGTACTGTTTGGAAAAGTCACTGTGTAAAAAGGACATTTTAACATGTCACTGTGATGCACCTCTTATTCATTCATGTGCTTCCTCCAGGTTAAGTATAGTACATGAGTATCCCTGTAAACAGTGAACTTGGCAGTACCTTGTCTGTTAGGATGTCATTAAATTCACGTCCTTTCTGAGGATGTTCTCTGTGCTGTGTGTGCATGTCCAAAATCATCAGATCAAATCTCTAAATAGGCTTCATCTTGATAAATTGACTGCAGGTTTTAATTTTTAAACCATATCTCACCTGAAAAAAAATCTTAAATCAACATTATGTGAGCTAAAACTAGTAGTATTTCTAAATATGTAACTTACAGGAGTCAGACTTTGTCAAAGGACAAGTGACCTATGTCTATATCCATAGCAACAAAAAATATCTGATGACGGGTGGGAGGTAGCACTGAAGAAGTAACATCGACAGTGCTGTGGGCACTAAAAACCCTATGTGTATACACAGGCCCTAATACTTAAGACACCCAAAATGTGGAAAAAACACATATGGGATTAAGTAGTACACAAAATTGTTAAACAACCTAAAAAAGGTGTTGTATTTTTGCTAGAAGCCACATTCCACTTTGGTGACAGCTTGGCAAACTCATAGTATTCTCTCATCAGATTCACAAGGTATTCACCAGAATGGTTTGTGTGCCTTGTCAGGAGTTAATTTCTCCCATGTCTTGCCTTCTTAGTGTATTTAAGACAATAGTTGTCTTGTGCAGAGGAAGACTGGGTAGAGAGTCAAGCCCTATTAGTGGTATTACAACTACTGTACAAATCCATATTATAGAAAGAAACATAAGAGAAAAATTAATGATAAGAAAAACAAGAAAAACTCCTGAAGGAAAAGGTGTGTCCAAACTTCTGACTGGTAGCACATATTAAGCTCTCACTGCACTCAATATTCTTGGACTCATCACTTCTTCAGAGGAACTTCAAGGTTGTTTGAGGTCTGACGCAGCTCAGAAACTTTCAAATCAAAGGAGTCCACTCAGTAAGAGGATCACACATACAGAAATGAGACATGAAACAGAAAGTTTGATTTCACCAGATGATTTGGAAGAAAAAGTCATCCCCAAGTAGAGACTAGGCAGTGTTTCGGTGTCATCTGTCTCTGATGTTTCTCACTTCAAAACACACTACCTTCTCCTATCACAACCCAGAAGAAGGAGGCAGCGGAGATTGGTTGGATTTGTCATCACAATTTGGGGGCAAGAAATGAATGTCTTTGAAACATAAGCAATCCCAGGTAATGGTTTCCAGAGTGGTTAAGTTCAGCGAGATAGGGAACAATCCTTGCACATAGACACATATTCGACAGCAAATGGAAACGTAGTATAAACATCCAGCACTTTGGTGCCTCACGTCAGGTTAAAGGAAGGTGGTCACCTGAACTGCTCCTTCATACTGTCACATGATCAGCTGGCTTGTAAATGTTTTAGTACTGACTCTACAATGGCCATAAAATATTGAAGCGACAGAGTGAAACACAAGCTTCGATGAGGGAGGAGTCAGGTGTGTGTTAGTGCGTTTGGGAGGGGGTAACACAAAGAGCCAGTCAGCATTATAAACTACCCGATCAGTAACTCTACACCACAGTGTTTGCACAAAGAGAGAGAGCAAGAGTGATTGTAAAAGTCGGAGCAATTTATCCTAGAAGTGTCTTTCAACCAGTTTACACTGATCTTAAAGTTGGCAAGTAAATAGTGCCCTGATAAGAAGGTAAACTGTATTTTATTTTCACCACCTCATTAATAAAACTTGAGCTTGAATAATGGCTCAGATGTTGCCAATTTCAGGTTGAGTTGTCCTTCATCACATGGCCACACATATTGCACATACAGTAATACATAAACACATTCAAAGACTATTGTATGTTTACATATAAAGCATTGCACAGCTCAAACTATGGCTGCTGACATGGGAGATAAACTCTACGACTCACTTTACCCTCGCAGACACTTATGAACACTCCACTCAGCTCTGGCTCCAAATGATTTACTTAAATGTACATAGACCAAATGAACTCAAACCCAAACAGAGCAACAACTGTAAATATCTACCTCAGCTAAGAACCAACACAAGTAATTCTGCGGAAGCTGAGGTCAGGTTTCTACAAGTATTTGAAGTGATTCCAGCTTTATGACAGAAGTAAATCTATACGCTATGTTTATGGGTTTTTTATATGTTTAGGAACCTGATCTCGTCTCAGCAGGAAGTCACGTCCAAGGAGATGAGGAGATTAGAAATGTAGAAGTTTGTGTTCTCGGATTTAGGCTTTGGTGGAAGTGAGCGCAGGCAGACCCTTGTCTCAATCTAAATCTGACCCTTTTGCAACCTAATGCGCTCAGCCTCAATTTGTACAAAGTACATTTCAAACAGTGGAAAAGAGATCATACAAATTCTACTTTTCTTGCTGATTTTACTTAACAGTAAGTGAGTATTCATGCTGTTGTTTTACTCACATTTTCAGTTTGCACATATTTGGAATGTTGGAAAATTTGGTCTATCAATAAAAGATGCAAACAACTAAGTGCACTGGAAACAGATTTAGCAAATTATTATGTGTACTAACATGTGTGGACCAATAAAGAGACCACACCAAAGTAAGGAAACTACAAGAACCAAGTAGAAATGCCATATTAGATGGAAAACAGCAATGAAATGTCACCATGCATAAAGAACTGCAGAAACAAATCTTAGAGGCTTTGACAAATCATGGAAGAGTTTGAAACAGCGTTATATGATCCAGACCAGTGGTTTGGTTTGGGAGTCAAACATGTCAGACAGCTTTGGTTTTTTTCTACTGTCCGGTGTCTGTGTTTGTTGCTCTATCTCTACTCTTATCTTTTGCCTCTCCTCTGTCCAGTTACCTCAACCGTTCAAGGCAGATGGCTGCTTATCCAGAGCCCTGCTGGTTTTTCTCTTCCATTAGGGTCCACCCTGCCCTAGGCTTGTCCTCAGAGTTTATGTTGGTTTTTGCTCTCCATATACTCTTTTGAGGCTTTTGAATTGTGGAATTGTGAAGCCCCTAGTTAGTGGATTGATTGGAACTATACATATACAGTTGAACTGAATTTAATTGAATCATGAACCAGGGCACAGCTGTGGCTCTGAGGAAAGGCTGTGCTATGTAAGTGCAAGTGCAAGACCATTTAACGTTGGATATTTGCATAATTGTAGCTTGTTAGTTTGTCAGTAAACTGTGATCATCTTGACCAGAGCTGGCTGAAAAGTATGATTTAGAAGATAAAGTTAATTTTCTCTTCCAACTGAGTGACATCTTCTGCAAAATAGGTTTACACTGTTTTGCAGAACTTTATGGCCATGAAACCTAATCAACACCAAATTACTGTGTAATGCTTCAATCCAAGAAAAAAACTCAATCTGAGTTACAAACTTTTCCAGTAAATAGTAAGATTATATAACAGGAGTTTTGTCTCAAGGTCTGAGTCGCCTTTATTTTCCTCCTGCATGTGTGTCTGTGTGCATTATGTGGGAGAGACAGGGCTGACAGATGGCTTAGGGTCCCCTCTCACCACCTCGCATGAGTAGCAGGCCACAGACCCAGCTCTCACCCCAGTCTCTGCCCTGGGCTCATGCAGGCCTTAACCCAATCAAAGGGATGGATAAACCAGACACACATATGTGGATATTTACCTTCATCTGCCAAATGTGTCCCTGAAGCGGGACTGGACTGACGGGATGATACTGCCAGACAAATAGATTGACATGAGGTGGAATGAAGATCAAAGACGCTGGGAGAATAGGAATTTCTAAGGATTGCTCCACTTAAGTCTTCAACTTTTCCTGAGCATGATCAAGTCTTCTAGTGTCCTCCCTCTTCCTCCTCATACGTGTGTCTTCTCCTGTCCTGTAGGTCCCCGTGGCAGTTAGTTAAGGTATTCAGAGCTGTAATTAGACTAATTTCCTCATAGCTGACTCACCCTGCAGGCGGTCAGTTTTAAACAGTATGCCAGATGGAGTATAGAACGCTGAGATCATTGTCGATAATTCACTTTTTCCCACCATTCAATACAAGAACAGAAACATAGAGTGATGGAACATGTGGGAGTGTTCGTGTGGCTCTGTATGATTGCTTCCAAGTGTGCACATAAAAAAATAGAGAAAGAGAAAATTGGGCAGAGATGGCCAAAATATTCAGCTACTTATCACAAATTAGTTTTTTACTTTAAAGGTTTTTTTTTTTATTTGAATAAGAAACCACGGATGCACAAAAAATCAAATTGTGACAAGTGAAAAGACAGATATCATGTATGGAAACACTTAGAGAAAAAAATGTAATATACTGTACCACCATTACAAAACCATTGCCACTGCAGATATGTACACTTATTTGATATTCAGCCAACATTCAGCTACGTACACTCCCATCCCGGTCCTTCATCACAGAGAAATTAAGAAAGCATATTTCACTGTGCTGCAACTCTGCCAACTTCACAGAGGCTAAAGAGGTCTGAGGAGATGGAAGAAGAAGGGAAGATTGGGGAGTTTGAGGTAAAGCCGGAGGCGCTTTGTGTGATTATACTTGCTGTAATTGATAAGGACAGTGGAGTGAGGTCGAGGGGGGCAATGAAGTTAAAAACCAGGAGGGGCAGATTACATGAGATCTGACCCGAACCTCAGAGACCCTGCAGGGAAATAGTCCACAGCCACATGTTTGTACACAGAGACTCTGAGGTTTACTGCATGTATAAACACACAGCATACTGCTCTGGACTCGATAGTTCTAGCTTCAAATTCAGGCCTGTATAGATATACAAGTACAGATATGATAAGACAGGCATAGTAAACCAGAAGGGCAAAACTAGACTGAGAGACACAGACAAAAGAGCGTGCACCATTATGGGCCCGTCCACAGTAAATCAGAGTAATAGATCTCTTTGAAAATTCCCATAAGAAGGGAACCAGCAGAGGGACGCTGCTGGCCAGTTTAACAGCACAGATTAAATCTCCATAGCTGGACTATAAACGGACATATCTCTGTTTCCATAGGTCTGCTATAGCCTGCATCTCACATTACTTCTGTCCTGGCTCTGTGGTCTTCTGGCTAACCAAACCTGACTCCTACCTCCTATTTCTCACTGGGGTGAGAGCAGTGTTTCCCAGAGTGGGGCCCAGGCACCACAAGAGTAGTTTAAGGGTCTGCTAAAAGGGTCCCCAGTCAGATGAGGAATAAGAATAGCCATTCACTTCATTTCCAGCCATTAGGACAATGACATAATTTTTGAATATGTGTCAGTAAACGTAATTCCCCAAGTGTTCAAAACTGCAAAAGCCTGCAGATTTTTTCATCTCACAGGCCCATTAAACTGCTTTCATTAAAAAGAATGATGTGCCATCCTGGGACACAGCCACTAGCTCTGATTATGAGCACCCACAGAAACAAAGTGTCTGTACTATATGTTCACCAATATAATACGTACATCCTAAATCCTGTCATAACAATTTAATTCTGCTTGTAAGTTTTATCTGCTTTGACATCAAACTTGGCAACTCCTTCATGCCAGTCAAAGCTTTCCTCCACATACCTTCCTATATTTCTTTATGCACTGTAGTACAACCTGTTTGTCCTGCATGGATATGAATTTGGATGGAGGTTGTGGCCAAGCCCTAAGGACGGAGCTGTCAGTTGCAATTCTATCGCAGGTGTTGGGATGTAAATGTACCCTTGTCTCTTGTACCTGAGAAATCCAGGTTTTTCTGACTCAGTGATCCTGTTTTGTCCAGCTCAGCCAAACCCATGACTTAACACCGGACACAAGGAATACCACACCCATTTTCAAAGTTTCTAAAAGTGTGAGAGACTGACTGATGGCTAAAGCAGACAGATGTTTAACCAGATCTGCGATACCCAGTTGTGCACTGTACCACCCAACAGCGGAATCCATTACTCTTTTCACTTTAAACAAAATACGAACTGACTGGATTTGTCTTTGACAACTGTATCGTATTATACACGGATTCCCAGTCCAAATTATGCTGTAGTCATCAAAGGTGTTTATCAGCTCCAGTTCCAATCAGCAGTGATAGAAACTCAGTACTCTGAGGCAAACCTGTTATTTTTCATAAATACAACACATTTTAGGGTTTTCTGGAAGGACTTGTGTTCTACTGTGGCAAATAACTCTTCTTTACCCAACTGTGATATTTAACAAACCCAAGTCATGTTTTTTGTCAAACCTCAGCAACTGACAAAGTATACAATAAATAAGTCTAAGGATGACCTAAGGTTTTCACACCCTCTTTCAGCAGGATGTTATGGAGTATGTCAGCAGCCACAAAGTCCATCTGTCTCCATTCAAGCAGCCCTCAAAAATCATTCAGTCTTTAATGGTGCGTTCCAGTCGTACTTAGAAGTCGGAATCTCTAGTCAGACCCTTCAGCTGGACTGCCTCATCAAGTCAGAAATCCAACTTGGAAAGTCGGAGCAACCCTACCAACCCCAGCTTTACAAATCAACATCGCTGCCACTTGAAACGACTGAACAAACGCTGCTATTTTCAGGTGTATTTGTTTCATATTACATCAGTCATACATGTAGTATTGTTCATTTTTTATCCATGGCACGCCACTGCACTGTTTATATGTGCAAAATGCCACGTAGAGATGTTCTCACGTAGAATGCACGTTTCTTTATAAGTTGTCTATTTTCTGAATGATGTGGCTTTCCAGTATGCATCCACATTTTTCCGACTTTGCAATTCCCAATTCCAACCTCCAACTTCTGAGGCAAATCGAACACACCCTAAGTTTAACAGATATGAAATTACAGTACAACCACCATAACACTGTCACTAGCCCCCACAATGTTTTCTACTGATTTCCATTCTCCAACATATTTGTGATGACAACAAACCAAAACTAAAGAAACAGAAAGGCAAACTCGCCTCCTGCAGTGTAAATGGAGTCAACCGCCATTTTTAACTGATTTGCTTGTGTTTTAAAAACCCAAGCATAAACAAATTTTTATACTTGGTCTGACGACAACCCCAACAAACTAGAGTACCAGAGTTCAGAGGTTCACTTCATAATCCAGCTTTTTTATGCGCCTTCACTTCAACCAAGGTGACCTCTGAATGAACACGAGTATGTGCCTCTGTATTTCTGAGCCTTTTTAATGCATTTGTGTGTCTAAATATGGATGAGTGTGTGCGTGAAGGTCACCAGTGTCAGGGTAAGTGGGAGCTTGCACAGTGAGCGCATACATACAAAAATGAGTGAATGACTGATTTATTAGGTGCATAATTGCCACAGTTCTCCTCTTTCTTGGCCTCTGATGGATGTGTAGTTTGTGTGTGCATGTGCATGTGTTTGTGTGTTTTTGAACTGGGCAGCGTGTGACATAGCAGGATTAATGGAACACTCAGCACGCTAACTTCATGCAGACCACCAGCATTGAGTTAATCTATACGGAGATACTCCAAAAGAAAGACCATGAAATTGTGCGTAAAGCTGAAAGTTTGTCTGTTTGCCAGTCCACCTGCACGCCTGTCCATGTCATTTTCATCTCTCAATCTTTCTTCCCTTTTATTTTTTGTCTTTTCACAGATTGAATTGCAGTTTTTTGTTACACCAGTTCAGTTTCCTATCTCAAGTGCATCAACATTTTAGTTTTGTCCAGCTTTTACACTCCCCCTAAACAGATTCAGGCATCGTTTTATCTGTTACCCTGGTGACTCAATATATCTCATTTAGGATTTCAGCCAAATGCTCTCTGGTGTATATCATGCCTCACTGATGTAAGTCGAAAGAAAGAGGCAAAGCTCACACACACAGGCACTCTGAGACGCCCGGAGAGCTGTGCCAGAAGACGTCTTATTCATCAACCCTAACCTTGTGAAAATGTGGACCTGGCTACAGGCTTCTAAATCACCGGGATGAAATGACAGGGAGAAGAAAAAGCCAAATCACTTTATTACACAGTGCAAAAGCTGAGCAGTGCTGGAGCCATGAGTGAAACCAAAAAGAGAAAATGAGGGAAAAGGGTGGTTAGGAAAATAAAAGCCTTACTCCAAAAATAGTGGAACCTGTTTTGTTTTTAGAATAAATTCAAGTCTAAGTGAATGGATATGGCTTTGGCCCAGTTCTTTAGTGAAAAATCACCTTTTCCAGATCCTAAGATTGATTGGTCTTATTTTAACTCAGGATTTTCTTTAACTCCCTGACCCTTCATTTTCTGCATAATCGCTCACACAGAGAACCTACACCTGTTTCAGAAATACTAAATGAGCCACTGATTGGATGTCGAGCCCGGGTTCAAGTCCTCCCTCTTTTGAATCTAAACCAATAAAAGCCACTTTGAATCTTAAGCCCTAATTATGTGTCTTCAGGGCCGTGCAGCGGGGAGACATTAACGAAGCTAAATGATCCTGCCTCGACAAAACATCTCGCAACATTTATCAAGGAACAAGCAGGAGAGCCACCCCGCTGCGTGAAATATAGGTGTGCATTGTATGAGGCAGTGGGCAGCCAAGACAATGTTGCAGGGTTCACATCCACTTCAGTGTGAAAAAGGCAGCTGGAGGAAAGGCCGGGCTAATGTGTAAAATGGAGGATGTGTGATTGGACCAAGAACAGGGTGTCTGCTGAGAAAATAAATATAAAAGAATAATCACCAGCAGAGAGAGAAGAAAGAAAGAAAGCGCCCACTCTATTCCATGTTATAGTTTTCCATTTTGAAAGGTCTCTCCCTCCTTCATATTTCACAGACAGGGCTGGGATGGATGGGGCTTTCTAGTGGCACACTGGGATTAGAAACACACACATGACACACATGCACGTGCTTCTTTAACAGCTACGTACTCATGGGCTCTGCTCATGCAAACGCAAGCAAGACACTGAGGCAGCCTGTGAGGTGATTGTTACCAGATGAGGGGGGTCGTCCATCCAGCCGCACTTTGTGACAGACAAAAGATTGTGCAGATTTTTCCTGATTCTCTCCTCATTGTGGCTGTTTCAGTGTGTGTGCATGAGAAAATAGTTTTATCAAGCTTGTTCAAGTAGTTTTAGCGGGGGAAGGGGTTTGTATCTTTAATAGATGAGAGCTCAATGCCCCTATAGGGTGAGCTGGCAGCTGGCATATGCGAGTCCCATTCAAGTCGAGTGACATGTTTAATTTGACAATTAAGAAAACAAAGGACTCCATTTAGAGCCACAGTTGGAAGCTGTGTATACTGCTTGTAAAAGTGTGTGTGCTTGTCAAGATTCTCTACCAAACTGAAAAAGACAGAAGGGGAAGTATTGTGAATGCAGAAGCTGAAAAAGCTGGAGAAAACCTGAACTGTCAGTTCAGATAAGCAAGAGAACAAAACACACTGTGAGTAAAAGCAGACAAAAAACACTATGAATTTAACGTGAATTTACTTTCCTGCTAATTCAAACCACCACACACATATCTACAGCTGCGCCAGTCATTCTGGCTCATGCTTAGCGTATTTACAGTTGTGGAAAGCTGGGAAAGCATTACCTCAGTTTACCTCAAAGCAGCGGCAGACCGCAGGGATTTAAAGGTGATGCAAATAAAAGCCGCACTTGGTGTTTCTTTCTAGCTGGTTGAAGATCGTTAACCTCACATGAAGTCACACTTTGGGTGCTGGAAAATAAAGCTAGTGTTTACACACATGTGCACGCATGTTATTTGGTTTTTGTAGATGTGCATGAAATTATATTACACATACGTAGACTATGCATACAGTTTTGGTAAGTACCAAAATCCTTTTATGTTTCTGTAACACTTAATCCACCAGTATCAAGGTCTTTAATCAAAAATATATTTTTAATGCTAAAATAGAATTGCTATTTAAATCCATAAATTTTCAAATTTACTGAATTTACATTTACAAAAGCTCATTATTATTTTTGATTAAGATGCAAAATTACACCTATCATTCATAGAGTTCACATTCCTGAACAGAACTGTTAATTTTAGTGGTTGAATGTAATGTTTGATTAATTTCTGAGTTTTCAGAGGAGTCCAGGCTCAAATTTGAGTATAAAAACATGAATTCAATTTGAAATTTCTCACATCTGCTCAAAATGGTAAAAGGTCAAGAGCATCAAGAACTCATGATGCTGGATGATGAGACAAATGGGACAGGCGAGCACTCTATATGAAAGCCGTATACTTCAGCAGCCTAGCTCGCAGAGCCTTTTTGCCTTTTGTAAATTGTAGACCAGAATAAAAATGCAAATCATTTTTAAATCACATCTACAGTATTTAATTAAGTCAAGCAATTAAGTCAAGCTTAGGAATCTTTCCTAACTAACAAAGTGCTGCTTGTGCACAAACAAACACACAAACAGAGAGTAAAGAGAAAAATGGTATATCAGTGGTTTGCAAAAACATAATATGACATTTAGTCCTGCCTACTGAGTTGTAATTTTGTTGATTTTAAACATGTTGTTTGTAACAGAATTTAAAAGATTGCCTCATAATCTGGAACACGTCTTTAAGTATTTTATATATGACCCAAAAACATCAATTACTGTATAGTTTGTAGTTATTCTACTTCCGTTTATGCTCTAATATTGATCTCTTACCAGCCAACCTCCTCTAATTTTAATTGCTCTTCAGTATCAGTTTGATTTGACATATGAGGCGACACACATAATGCATTTCCACTTTGGCTTACAAAGCCCAGATTTCCATCATGGCTTATCGCGACACACAGATGCCATTCCGATTCCCAATAATTCCCTCCTATATCCACCCCGCTTTCCACTACTCCTCCCTCATTCCTCCCTGTGGTCCTAAGAGTCCAGTTACCATGGTTACCTCTGAACAATGGCTCCAAACCCTTTTGAAAATCATCCTGCTTCCCCCCACCACCGTCATACATGCACACATGCACATGCACATGCTATCTGTATGAAGTAATGGAGGCCATCCTTCACATGGGTGAGTGTTCATATGAAGACTGTCTGTCTGTTCTTCTCTGTGCCCAGTTACAATAACATGACCCCGCTCTCATCTGACAGCAATGAAAAATACTTGTGAATGGAGAAACACACACTGAAGAAGTCAAGTCTGCACCAGTTCTCCACTAGCTGTTGCTAATTTGCAGAGACAGATAAATTCCCTTCGCGGTGGCCATTATCGTGTAATCAATAAGATTTCTTGTGCACCGTGCAAGTCCATTCTCAATCTGTGAGCTGCAGATAATGTCTTTTAAACAATGGCTTTGAAGTGAGGATGCTTAAAAGTAGCAGACTGCAGAAAATGTGAATTTGATTTGTGTGGCCACTCGGAGTCCAATTCTCCACTGTGCTGTTCCACTTTTATTAATGTGGGTGTATCATGTGTGCTAGCAGAGGCAGGAGAAAGAGAAATAGCCCATTTCAAGGGCATACTCAGATGGATAGAGGTGAAATCACAAACTGCACTTACACACACACACACACACACACACACACACACTAAACCAAGTGGTGATGAATCGGTTCAGTTCCACCTCCTTGGTTTGTGCGGTCTACGTGTCTCGTTGCCATAGTAACCGCCACCATCCCCGCTACATCCTGAATCCACGCTTTCACACCACATGCAGCCAACAGTGTGATTATTCTCATCTTTTTGTACTCCATCTTTCTCATCATCTCAGTGATAAACTGATCTTATAGCCCATGTTGCATCGACATCCATCTGATTTATTTTGGTGTTTTATAGTGCCTTACAAAGGCAAAGTGTACTACCTCAACATTCATTCAAAACTGAGTTAGGACTGGAATTAGACCTTGAGCTGCCTCATATATTCTGTGAAAGTGTTTTGACTCAATCATGCTTCATTTCAGAGAGAATGAGGAGTCAAATTTGCAGTAACTACAGATTTAAGGCAAAAACAAAAGCAATAAACAATAAGTCAGTGACATTCTGCACCTTGACTTTGTAATTCCCTATTGTTTTGAGTGAAAATGAACAAAAATGAACAAAATAAGAAAACAAAGGAGCCAAAATAAATACAAACTATTAAAATTTTTAAAATTACCAAAAATGCACAAGAAATTTTAAAAAATCATCAAGAAAATGGCCAAAATAATCAAAGCAATGAACAAAATAACCAAGAAAATAAAATAAGGAACAAAATTAACAAAATCATCAAGACAAAATAATCAAGTAAAGAAATAAAAATGAACAAACTAAAACTATATAAAGAAAAATGAATGGAATAAACAAGAAAATTATGAAAAATGAACAAAAAACAAAACACCAACCAGCTACATGTGGTGACTTTTGAAAGAGAATGGGTTACTGGTATGTTTTTACCACTTAAATTCTCCCTCACACACAAATTTCCATTATAATATCCCACAATATGAAAAATGAAGCTAAATTAACCACCACAGTGTTCACCACAATACAAGGTAGTTCACTAAAAAGGAGCACTAATGAACTATGCCTTTTAAAGTGATATTTCTTTACAGTTCTTCTGATGTCTGGTGAAAAAATACAGACTTACTATTGCACAATCCATTTTTAAGTCTAACCATGTGGGTTTTCCATTTTGCTGATCTCCTGGATGCACAGGGATCACCTTATCATTCTGCTATCTACTGTATAGAGCAGCTGCATTAATGTAACAGATGTCTTTGACGAGACAGTATCAGTCTTTTGCAATTCATTATCTCATTCCACGCCTCATTACAACACACAGTGAAATATACATCGAGTTACACAGTATTTACAGAGTAAGCAGTATCATCTGTTGTAAACTTCCTGCAATCTCAGTTTCTCCATCTGTATGACATGAAGGAACCAGCCTTAAGATAAGAAATAAAGGCTTTAGATGAAGAAAACACTGTTCGATGGATTCACATTAGCCCTCGTATCCGGTATTAGAGCGGCAGATCCGGCACTCTAAGATGCTTGCAATCAAGCAGCTCCTCTATAATCATCCCCTGGAGCACAACATAGAATACTTGCAATAGCCTGCCAGTGGTGTGGGTGTTTATCATTGTGCACGTGTCTGTGAATTTGTCAGGAATCATGCAGACATGGGTATGCTCAATGAAAGTGTGTGAACATCAGAAAGCACTTTGAGCTTTCTAAATTGATGTTTCCCAAAAGGGAGTAGAACCAGAGCCAAGATACCAGTGCCTGCCTCGACTAGACACTCAAGCGCACAGAGAGAGCGCATCAACAGCAACAGAGGAGTCTTGCATTAATAATCCAGGCCAAAATGAATAGTTTGCACAAGCATTAGGAGGCATAGACAGTACTTTGCTCCAAGCTGCCAAAACTGTCATTGAAAACAGCAACTAAATTAAATAGTGTTTCCTTTTGCTACTGGTTTTGAGGAGCCGAGAGCAATGCCCTCCCTTCAGTCTGCCTGTCAGTGAATGAGCAGAATATCAGATTCAGTGAAAGATGTATTATATCTTCTTGCAACTTTTCATCTTCCACCCGACCAACTGCTCCTGTTTGCCACAAAAATCCCTCTGTTGAGCTATGATGTGAAAACATTAAGCTGGTTTGATGGTTTGATTGACACTAGCAAAGGCACCAGATGTTGACATTTAACAATGGCTAACGTGACTCTCGGCTACTTTCCCTTTGATGTATTTGGAAAAGTCTTCTCCAGAGGAAAAAGAACTCTGAAAATATTGATTTCTGACAGGTCTGAGTGTGTTTTCTCCTGTTACATTTCTTCGTCTTTTTTCTCATGTCTGCGCACTGTAGAACATCAACTTGAGGCACTTTTACTGCTGAAATGTGCAAAATGGACGTGTTATTTCAGAACCAAGAGATTTATTCCAAGTAGCAGAAAGAACTTCCTAAACTGCATACTGTGCACCAGGGTGTGTTTGGCCGCAGTAAATCTGATCCAAAACCACAGAGCTGGATTTGGGCGACATGCAGCAGAAACGTTGGTTCTCCTAAATTGACATTAAATATGACACATCCTTATTTTTAAGGTTAAATCACTTACAACTTACAAGACAAAACACAGTCCAAATCAGATGATTTACCTAACCTCAGGCAGCACCTATAGGCCAGGCCAAATGTCTGTAAATGTACTCAATGTGAGGTTAAAACAACACATACTGTAGCTACTACTGTTTCATGTCAAAGAGATTCATACTAGAGTCCTTACATGACTCCAACACAAACACGTTAAGAGTGATCGGACTGTAAGACACCCGGCTGTAAAGTAAGTCTCTGTCATAGTCCCTGTGAGGGCTTGATTTTGTCCAAATGGCAGGATGGAAAGACTGAAAAGCCCAGTGACAGATGAGGAATCTTTTTTCCTTGATAATGTTATACTGTAGTATGGTTTGTCAGAAAAGGATAGACCACCCTGAAGCAGCTGCACATTTGAATAATGAGAATATGTAAAAATATACTTTGTGAAGTGTGCTTTAAGTCAAACATATTATTATCATTAGTGAGTAAATGAATTAGACCAGGTATCAACAGAGAAAGGAGATTAGAGGGCAGAGAAGTGGGCTGACGGCGAGATCGGAAAAAAAACATTGAGGGTTAAACCTCATCTCAACCTGCTTATTAAATCAATATTCTGCTGCATGGATGGGTTCACTGAGTGTGGTGAGCTGGAATACAGACTCAACTCCAGCAAATATCTGGAGGTGGGACTGTTTCAGTGAGAGAAAGTTAATAATGAGATTCTATACATCTGTTTCTTCTGTTTATTGATTTTCTACTCCAGTTGTTTTATCTTCTTTCTGATCATGTCTCCTTTTGTTGTCATCACTCGTTTTCCACACTTTGCTATTCACCCTCATCTCACCATCCTCACGCCTTGAGATTTACTCAGTTCAACGAAACAAATCGCAGCAGTTGCCCATGCAAACAGTGGAGTTATTTCCACTCCGGCAGCCTCTCCAACCCTGTCTGACAGACCACAGCCAGCGACCACAAACACACATGCACACTCACATGCAGAGGCCCACACTGGAAATAAGGCTTTGACTTTTCTGTGGTTTATATTCTTAAACCCCGTAAAGCATCGTCTCTTTTCCTCTTGGAGGCTGTTCGTGGATTTTCTTAATTTAAACATTTACATCTATTGTAATCTCAAAAATGTCTCTTCTAGTGTACATGTGCAGTGTAAAGCCTCAGACTGGCTGAGAGACCTGTGAGAAAGCCCTGCTTTCTTATTTTCTTTTTTTACTTATTTGTCACACTAGAATGTTTCAGATCATCAAACAAATTTAAATATTAGACAAAGACAACCCAAGCAAATACAAAATGCAGTTTGTAAATGATCATTTATTAAGTGAAAGAACTATTCAAACCTACCTGGCCTTGTGAAAAGATAACTCCCCTGTCTTGTTAAATTATGAATTAACTTTGATTAAGCACATTGTTTTGGAAAGCCGAGTTCAGTTTCTCTGGCCACACTCAGACCTGATCACTGCCAGATCTGTTGATTCAAAAAAATCATTCAAAACAGAAGCTGTCTGACAAACGGTTAAAAGATCTCGAAAAGCAACACATCATGCCACAATCCAAAGAGATTCAAGAACACATGAGAATCAAAGTAACTGATATCTATCAGTCTGTAAAAGGTTACAAAGCCACTTCCAAGGCTTTGAGACTCCCACAAATCATGGTGAGAACCATTACACAAATCATGAACAAAACTTGGAACAGGTGTGAACCTTCCAAGTTTTGAACCTTCCAAGGAGTGGCCAGCCTACCAAAATGACAGACTGACGACTCATCCAGGAGATCACAAAAGAACCCAGATCAACATCTAAAGAACTGCAGACCTCACTTACCTTGGATATGGTCAGTGTTCATGATTCAACAATGAGAAAAAGAAACTGGGCAAAAATGGAATCCATGGTAGAGTTCCAAGGTGAAAACTACTGTTGACAAAAAAAGAACACCACACTCACCACACTAAGGCTCATTTCACATTTGTAGAAAAACATCTTATTGATCTCCAAGACATTTGGGAAAATATTCTGTGGAATGATGAGACAAAAGTCTGTTACATGTGGTGTAAAACTAACACACAGTGGTGGTATGTGATGATCTGGAGCTGTTTTGCTGCTTCAGGACCTGGATGACTTGCCAAAATTTATGGAGCCATGAATTCTGCTCTCTATTGGAAAAGCCTTGGAGGAGAATGTTTTCCCATGCTCAAGAACACTTGGGTTATGCAGCAGGACAATGATCAGAAACACATTGGAAAGTCCACTTCTGAGTGACTCAAAAAGAAAAACAAAATGAAGATTTTGGAGTGGCCTAATCAAAGTCTGGACTTAAATTTGACTGAGATGCTGAAGCACGACCTTACAAAGGCTGCCCATGCTTGAAAACTCTCCCAATTCTGCAAAGAAGAGTGGGCTAAACTTCTCCACAGCAATGTGAAAGACTCATTCCCAGTAATTGCAAACACTTGATTGAAGTTGTTGCCACCAAGGGTGGCAGAATCAGTCATCATTAGGATCAGGGGGAAATACTTTGCCAATTAAGGCCAGGTGGGTTTGCGTTATTTTTGTCTAATATTAATATTTGTTTGATGATCTGAAACATTTATGTGTGGAAAAATATACAAAAAAGGAATCAGGACAGGGTGCAATACTTTTTCACAGCACTGTATATGTGCACTTCAGTGATATAGGGAAGCAGAAGGAACAAAAGGGAGTAGCTGGATTTTAATATGGGCAGGTGGGAAGTAGTGAGAGATTTTCTTGTAAAAAGATTCCACTCTAGGAGAGTGGAAACTCTCTTTCATTCTTCCTGATGTTGCTCTAACCTTTAATAGACATCTCCTGGTGAGAACTATCCTTTTAAAAGCTGAGGTCCAAAGAAAAGACAATATGAGGCACATGCATGAAAGAAATGCATCTGGGAGATGTAAAGAAAGCAGGAGATGTGATATGGACCATATTGAATATAAAATGTTTTTTATTAGTTAGTGCCATTTCTGTGATCTCATATTGACCAAGAAGGGTCAGCAGGACTGTTTAATACCGCGTCTTTGGCACCATGAACGCAACATGAGATCTGGAATACTAATGTTTCCCTCATTGCTTTTTCTCTGTTTTTCTCAGCCTCTCGGCTTTTGAGCTCCTGAGGTGAGAAAAAAAGAAGACGACAAGTGAAATGATTAAATGGGTGATTCGTTTGGGAAAACAAATATCTGTACCTACACTGCCTCTGACCCCAGAAAGGAAAATAAATAGAGTGAAGAGAGCTGGGACACAGACACAACACCGAAGCAACAGTCAGCCAGATAACAACTGCAGGGTTTCTACTGCAACAAACACAGACACCAACTGGAAGTCATGGCCTGGAGCAGCGCAAAAGTCAACACCAAGATATAAATGTGTTTCATCATTCACATCTTTTTGGCGCACACGCTCAAGCTCAGGATGCAATGCCTTGGTCACATACTACGGTGACCTTAACTCTCACATCTATCTCTGTGCAAAGCCAAAATGACAAAATTTGATACGCTGGGAAACAAGCACTTGCATTGTCCGGTTCTTATTGACCACCTGCTGTCCCAAATGCAGAGCCCCTCCAAAAGCAAACACAATTTAGAAAAACACAGGAAGGATCATAATTTACACCAACTTAACTCAGTGTGTCACGAAATTAGATTAGCGTGACCTAATGAACTGCAAAGAACCTCAGGATCACCTGCTGCTCATGTGCACGTTTTCTGTGTGGCACAATGTGTAACTCTGTGTGCATTTGAGTTCTCTCCTCTAGGGCTCTTTTGTTGAAGCGGGAAGTCGGATTTAAGCAATAAGAATTGAGACAATGACAAAATGGAGACCCAGACAGAGATACTGAAGACATCTGGACGGCAGATAAGTTCGTACAGACGCACAATGCAAAAGCGTCCCGGGAGAGCTGGAATCGAGTGATAGGCGGGAGGGAAGAGGCAGACAGAAAACGTACGTGTGTATGTTTGTGTCAGAGCGTATCCTGTTGTCTGTGTTTTGTATAGAGCTCCTGTGCCTGCGGCTGTTTGATAGCTGTGTACGCTGTGGTGGAGCTATCTCAGCTTCTTCTTAAAACTGAACTAGTCCACTCTGCCAGTTTCCGACTGACTTTGCAACTCACTGAACTTTTTCCAACACGCTGGAGAAAATCTGCTGATACCCAGGAACATCATTTTTATCTATTATGGCTGGCTTGGATGGAGATAGTGTAGAGACAGTGTAGAGACATGGGGTTTGTCTGTACTTTCTTTATTGCAATGGTTTAACGGTTCTGAAACAATAAGTACATTAATTAATGTCCTGCTTATCTGTTCTGTTCGTTAAATGCACCCAGCTGGTCTGTACTCCCAGGAAAAGTGATGAGCAGAGGGATTTGCTAATACAGATCCACTCATGCAGGGATTTTTCTTTTATTACACAGGACTATATGGCTAAAACTAGAAGCAGCATGGCGCAAAAGAATAAATTCATCCCATATTTTATTGCCTCCATCACCAATGGTAAATGGATTCCTTTAAAAGTTGCTAAGATCAGCCTCGAAGCCACGAGGGTAAAACGGCAAGTCGAAAAATGAAAAGAATGGAAAGCGAGTTACTTACTACCAGATGAGATGAAGAAATGGAACAGAAACCAGTAAATTGGGAGCAAAAAAAGAATGAGAGAGAGGAGAAAGCCCTTCTCTGCCATATGGTACAGAGTATTGGGCTTAATGAGGCGTAAGGCCATCCTCTCCACAGAGGCATAGGCCAGTCAGATTACACATGAATGAACACTCTGATAGGTTTAAAACCCAGCATATGCCAACAGCTAGTGATATGGAACCACACTACTGCTTCTGACTGGAAAAAAAAAATACAAGAATTTATTCGACCTGGGACAGAATTAAAAACTCAACAGCAAAGTGACTGAAACAAAGAGGCCTGATAAGAATAACATTTTTTAAGTAAATGATGTGAAATACTAATGGATGAAAGATCGTCTCAACATCTGTGGATGATCTACTACAATGTTCCTTTACAGTTCAGGCTACATTAGTCCAAAATAGAAGCACCTTTCAGACTCACAGACTTTGCCGAATCTGCTGGAACACAGAGCCACACAAAGCCACCGGGGACAATGGGTGCATTCTTCTACACGGTTTTGTTCATTTTGCAGATTTGTTTCTCTATTGTTTTTTAAAAAATGTTTATTGTTTATTTAATTTAGTAATTTTTTTCTTTTGCTTCTTGAATTCTCTTCAGTTTTGTTTGACATTGTGCCCATTATTTTGTGTATTTTTCTTTCATTTTCTCATTGTTTTCATTTACTTTATGATTCTGTAATTTTTTTTTGGTTACTTGCTGTTCATCATGTTAACTATTCTGTTCATTTGTGTTCATTTTTGTTTTTGTTGCTTATTATTTTGTCTATTTTTGTTCATCCTGGTCCATTATTTGTTCATTTTATTGATTGTTTTATTAATTTCTATACCACTTTGTTCATTTTGCTGATTATTTTTAGTTTTTTTTGGTTTATTATTTTCCTTTTTTTGTTCATTCACTTGATGATTCTTTCATTTTTTGTTCATTTGTGGTTCATTGTGTTGATTATTTTGTTCATTCGCATTCATTTTTCATTCATATCTATTAATTTACTATTTTTGTCATATTTGTTCACTTTTGTCAGTTTTCCTAATCATTCCATTCATTTTCTGGATTATTTTGGGAAGCTGTGCCTTAAACGTGTTAATTTTGTTTGTCAGTTTTGTTCATTGTCTTGTTTTTGTTCACTGGCTCAATGAATTTGTTCAGTACGGTTTATTTCATCATTGTTTTGTTCGTTTTATTTATTCTATTGTTTCATTAGTTTATTTTGTTGATTATTTCCTTTAGTTTTGTTTTAATATTTGTTATTATTTACTTATTTTTTCTTATTTTTGTAGATTTAGTGGGGTATTTTTAATTTATTTAGCTTTATGCATTACTTCCATTATGAGACAAAGCCACAGGAGCCAGTGGAGGGGGGCCGAAAAGCCCACAGCTTGCAGACCCTTGTACGAAACTAAGTAAAAACTGCAGAAAACAGTTCAAACCAGTCACTCGTTAATAAAGCCTATATCATTATGTAGAGACTGGAGTGCAAAACCGGAACTGATAAACCAGGATGGATTTGGTTCCTGGTAACCGAGCCTGCAGTAGCAAACAGGTGATGAATACACAGTGAGTGATGATGGATGTGGAGAGAATAGTTTGCATACCAGACACCCCATCCCGATCCTTCATCACACACCGAGTGTCAGGAGAGCTGGCAGCTGAGTCGTGTCACAGTCAGACAGAACAAGCGGAGGAAAGAGACACAAAATACTGAGTGTAAGCGTGTCAGAACAGGAGCCAGCTGTTAACAGCATGAGCCAATTCACCAAATCTTCGATCTCGCTGTTTGTGTGTGAACCAGACCATTTGTCATCGCTGATCACCTGTTAGATGTGGCCCAGGCGTGCGGTGACAGTGACGGCTCCGACCTATAGTGCTTCTTCAGTCGACCATTGATCGTAGCACATTAAACACACTGACAGAATAATTAAAACACACATGACAAAGTTTCAACACCAGGCTGAATTTTACACACAGCTGCCACCGAACACTAACAAGCAGAAGGGAAAACATGAAGGCCATAGATGTAGATTTAAAATGAATTGCCACCAACAATAGTTTGTAAATGTACATTATGTCACCTTTGACCCTCTAAAAAATCTTGCTTTATGCAAATAATGTGATTTTTGTTTTTTTATTGTTTTTTTTCTCAGTTATGTCTTCATTTTTGCTCATTTTCTGGATTATTTTGCTCATTTTTCCTAATTTGCTTGATTATTATGCTAGTATTTGTTCATTTCCTTAATTATTTTGCTCATTTTCTTTATTATTTTGTTCATTTTTGCTAAATTCCTTAATTATTATGCTCATTTGTGTTCATTTTCTTCATTATTTTCCTTATTTTCTAAATTAATGTGCTCCTTTCTGTTCATTTTTATAATTATTTTGCTCATTTTTGTTCATTTCCTTGACAATTTTGCTAACTTTTGCACCTTTCCTTGATTATTTTGCTCATTTTTGCTCCTTTCCTTGATTATTTTGGTCATTTCCTTATTATTTCTGTTCATTTTTGTTCATTTCTGTGATCATTTTGCTTGTTTTTGTTCGTTCATACTTCCTCATTTATGCTTGATTGTTTGGTACATACATTTTTTATTAATTCTGTAATTTTTTGTTATTTTTTTGGTCATTTTGATACTTATCCCGCTCATTCTAGTTCACTTCTATAATTATTTGGTTCATTTTTATTCATATTCTGGATTTTTTTGTACAGCTTTTTTTCCTTTCATAAACTTAGGCAGCACAGGCACAAACTGACACATTAACATTTCACCAGAATACTGTACTAAAACTAAACACTTGCCATTCCAAATTTCCAGGAGCATCCAGAGACGGCCAATTAAAAACGCCCCCCCAGTGTACAGCTGAAACCTACTCTCACGCATCGGGCTGACAATAAATTTACATTTTCAAGCTTAATAAAAATTAGAGTGTGTGTTGAGAGCCTGGCGTGGAGGAAAGCATGGAAGCTCCAAGTGGAAGCTGTGGTTTGGTCTGGCTATGGTTTCCACAGGGTTCAGAATCAGTATGACACCAGGAAGATACCATTCACATGTTTCAGGAAGCTGAAGATGAACACCATCATGCTTGTGGTGCTTTACTGCATCTCCGGCCATACAGGTTGAGGAAATGTGATTAGCCTTGGCATCTATTTTAAATCGTTTTTCCTTATAGAGCTTTATAGACTCCAGCTATGTGGTCCTCGACATCGCACTTCACACCAAAAAAGGCTGATCGCTCTGACAGATGCGTTGTGTTTGTCTAAGTGGTTTTGCAGGAAGTTCAGGAGGACTAACTCCACCTGTCAAAAGAAGCCTGTCTCCTTCCTTATATGTTTTTGTTCTATTTCAGCCACTTTCACACTTTGCTCACATGTTCTTAGAGGACTTTTTTTTTCCTTTCTTGCTTCCAGGCACAGAAACAGATGACAATGCATTAGTGCTGTATTCAGCCGACAGTCAAAACTACAACTACTACATCCTACTGAATCAAGCAAATAGCACAATCAGCACTGATCTATACTGACAATACTGATTAGCTGGCTCTGAAAGTGGTGGTTAGCTTATGTCAGGCTTCTCAGGAATAAAATAAGAGCTAAAAGTCTCAACATTTCAGAAGTAAAATCACTAGATTTTGCTTTTTGAGATTCAGTCCCGGGTTTATTGATTGGTTTGATTCATGTAATTTCGATTTTGTATGGCTGGTACCTTGGCCAGGTCTCACTTGTAAAACATTTTGACTTCCTCGTTAAAAAAGGTAAATAAATAAATAAAACATTCCATTGCTGTTAGAAACACATATATACACCCTAAAACTGCCAAAACCCAAAATATCTAATTCAGTAATTTTTAAACCAAAGCAAGTTGTCAAATTTGGCATTGTAGAGCTAAAAACGGCAAAGAAAATCAGTCACCAATTAATTTCGAGATGATGAGGGAATCAGGACAACTTCAAGCTCTGAATGGATGAATGAACAAATTATATCAAACATGTAAGAAATGGAAAACAGAAACAATCAAAAGTCATCAATCTATAATCAATGAAAACAAACCAAAACAGAAATTAAACAAATGAAAACAAAAATAAAATAAAACTCTAGTGCTGTTAAAGATTTTCTAGCTTTGTCATATACTTCAAAGTTTGCAGTCTGTCCATTAGTCACCATTCATCTTCAGTCCTCCTCTTTCCATGCCTTCCTCAAACATACTCATTTATTAAACTGTGTCTTCACAAAACAATATTCTTCCAATTGCATTTCTGTTGAGGAGCAAACCACTCCCTATCCCTTTGTACGTCTCCCAGTTGTGCACATCTGGGTGTCTGTCCAGATGATGGAATACTATTTAACAGGCTTGACCAGGAAAACACATGGTGAACATCACAGGGGAGATGCATCACCTGCTGAAAGTGAGTTCTTGGCTTCACCACCGTACACAAGACCATATACACAGATGTCTGACATCCAGGCATGCACATGTACGCCGGCAACTGACACCGCGATGTTGATGCATACAGGCTGTGACAGTGCTGCTTCTGTCTTGTTTTTAGCTGGACTGCAGGTTCTCTCACATTGCTCAGTATGGTAATAACCAGATGCCTGCGGTACGTATGTACATGTTAATATAGAGCTGCACAGCTACCTGAAGCACAGTCCTCATCATAATAATTAAACTGTAATCAAAGTATTATGTACTATTACATGTCTTTATTCATTTTTTTGAAATTTTGTTGATTAGTTCCTTAATTGTTGCTCAGCTTGTTGATAATTGTGCTCATTTCTGGTTATTTTGCCAACATCTGTTTGTTATTTTAATCATTTTATTCATGTTTTGCTATGTCTTTCTTCATTTTGTTCATGAAGGTGATAAAACTGATTTTTTTGTTCATTTTGCTGATGAGTTTTCTTCCATTTTTAATGCTGTTCACATCTGGCTGATAATTCTGTAATTT
Source organism: Pseudamia nigra (assembly GCA_029823295.1). Classification (NCBI taxonomy): domain Eukaryota; kingdom Metazoa; phylum Chordata; class Actinopteri; order Kurtiformes; family Apogonidae; genus Pseudamia; species Pseudamia nigra. Next base: position 24,317 of record JAQQAE010001018.1, read on the forward strand.
TTAGTTCATTTTTTTATCATGTTGTTAATTTGTCTTTCTTCTTAGTGCTCATTTTGGTAACCAGTTTGATCATTTTTGTTCAGGCTGCTGATAATTCTGCTCACTTTTTAATTTTGTTGATATTTGGCTGGTGATATAGGCAATTTTTGTTGAGTTTAATAATTGTGTCCATTTTTGCTATGCATTTCTTCATTTTGGTGATAAATTTGATCATTTTTTGGTGATTTTGTTGATAATTCTGCTCACTTTTATTTTTTATTCTATATTTGGCTGATTATTGTCCTAACTTTTGATCATTTCCATCATTTTGTTATTTTTTGCAACATGCATTTCTTCATTTTGTTCATTTTGGTGATAATTCTGTTCACTTAAAATTTGGTTGATACTGTAGTACTTTTTTCACTTGTGTACATTTGTATGTTTGAATCAAAAAAATAAAACTCAATGACTAACTCAAATCAAATGGCACAACATTGGTCACAATAATCGCAATACGACCAAACTGTGCAGCCCTATTTCTACGTACACAGAGTATTTTAAAGATTCAGTTTACATTCATGTCTTTCTTTGGTCTTGCAGTTTATCTAGTGATATTTGCGGGGGACATGTGTCACTATGTGCGACATCAGCAGTGGGTTCACAGTGGCCGGGTCATGCTGAAGTGAGCATGTCATTGGATTTGGCAGAGACTCTGCAAGACACGGCCCACACAGAAAGGAAAACAGGTTTAGCCTCTGAATCACAGATTATACCCAAGAAAAAGAGCCACCTGAACCCAACCACATCCACTCAGTATCATTTATGACACTCACACTCAACCCACACACAGCAAATAGTCCCTATGCACAGAGTTTCTGAATAGTACAACAATCCAAGCTGCGATAATAAACTCATCACATAAGCAGGAGAATAAATTAGGAAGTGGAACAAGGAAAAAATTGTGCGTAATGTACCTTTGGGTTTTATGTTTTTGTGCTACACTTATCACTGATCATCACAAGCCTTCATTTGCAGCGTTCTCATGACCTCTACCTTCACAGGATATAAACATGAATGGATGTGAGAGCTCACACATACACACACACACCAACACACAGAGGCACCGTAACCTCTGCTGCCTGGGAAATACTTAAAGGAAACAGAGGAAGAGGGAAGCAGGGCAACCAAGAAATAAATAAGCCCTTTGTGTTGCGATAAAATAAACTCTTCGGCACGTTTTAGGTGAGCGTAGTGGTTGAACTGATAAGAAGCTTCCTACTGTACATATATTGTTATGACATGTGATGTAGATTTAAAACAAACTTCCACTCTCAGGAATTTATAAATGTACATTATATGGAGCTTGAGTCTCAGAAAATCCTGCTTTATGTAAATAATGTGATTATTGTTCATTTGTATGGTTATTTCTCTCAATTATTTGTTCATTTTTGCTCATTTTCATAATTATTTTTGCTAGTATGTGCTGATTTCCTTGATTGTTTTGCAAGTTCTTGTTCATTTTATTATTTTGCAAATTGCTTCAATATCAAACATTTGCTTTTTTATTCTAAATTTTCACACCAAGTATCCACAATCCAGTCAGGCCAATGAAATAACCTCAAACGTCTGAGAGTGATTTTTATCTATTGTAAATATTAATACAGTTCTGTGAGTATTTTGCTGTCACATTAATACTATTAAGCATGTGACAAAACCACATAACCTGAAGACGCCAAAAACACTTCACATAAAAATGTAAACTAGGCCTACTGGACCCGCTGACTCAGTCCTTCACATTGTCACTGTCTCGACAGAGTAAAACACCAAACGCCCCATAAACTTGACACTTGGTTGGCAAGCAAACGGAGAAAATACAGAACAAACACAAAACGATATCCATTAGGAGATGACGTCAGGTGTAACATCACTTGTGCGTGCCCTATTTGAGTGTCCCAATATTCTGTTGGCCTAGAAAAAAGTTTGCAACAACTGCCATTATCGTGCAAATCATGGCCCCAGTGGGGGGACTCTCACCCTGAGTCTTGGCTCAGTCAAAGCGAACCTTGAAGAACGTGCCGGAATGAGAAAATCAAGCCTATTCAGTCACTCTGGCATCCTGGAAAACCACCCGTGATGTCTGTCATGGGATTTGGCCTGCTCAAAGTGTCAGAATAACTGCTGGCTCAGATTAGAAAAAACGACTCAGAGTTGATTACAACCACTGCAACAAATGGAATAGGGTCTATGGGGTTTATTTATTAGGCAGAGGGATATAATAATTCAACAGAACAGCCTAATTGTGGCAAATTACAAGGTTCAATAATTCTGCAATAGACAGGCTGTATGTGCAATTCTGAAGAAAGAGTAGAAATCAATCATGGTGAAGCTGTACTTATCCACAGCCTTTCATTTATGTTAGACTCTTTCCTTTACTTAATCCACATCCTTTTTCTGTTTTCTTTCCTTTAATTTCATCTGCCTCTTACATCACCATTATTTATTATCCCCATATAAATTTTACATCAGTTATTGCTTCTCTGAGGTGCATTTCCACAGCCAACATGAGCTTTGAACAGCAACTTCTTCGGTCTTGATGTATCTGACTGATTTGGGTTGTAAATATCAAGTACAAAATTGGCACATATTTTACTGAAGCATGAAACTCGCTTTCACTTTTTGAGTTTCTCACTTTCTCCAATTTCACACTCACAGATACACATTCCACAGGTCATATGTTGTGAATTTTTAGAGTTTGTCGGCACTACAACTGTTTGATTTATTCATGTTAATCTCCAAGTGTAGTATGGTGGGAGAAACACCTATACTATACACCGATCAGCCATAACATCATGACCATTACCCGTGAAGTGATCATAGTGTTGATTATATCGTGCCAATGACTTTTGTCAGTGGGTGGATGTATTAGGCAGCAAGTGGACATTTAGGCCTTGAAGTGGTTGCATTGAAAGCAGCAAATTATCCAAACTAAGTAAAGATATGAACAACTTTGACAAGGTCCAAACTGTGATGGTACATGATTGGGTCACAGCATCCAAACCTAAAGCTCTTGTTGGGTGTGCTAGTCTGCAGTGGATATTACCCCAACAAAAGGTATCTGGCAATGACAACCGAACTTCAGTGCAATTGAGTATTTGTGAAATGTGCTGGAAAAACGGGTTAGATTCATGAAGACCCAAGCTCAGGTACTGTATGTGCCACTATAATGTCTAATGTGTAATGTGCTGCCAGTTATTAGAGCACACTTTCAGAGAGTTAAGTCTTGGGCTAGAGCTGTTCTGGCATCAAAAAGGTGCACCGACACAACATTATGTGGTAGTAATATTTTGTTCCCTTAGATATGATACAGTGGTACCCCATCATGCAAGTGCATCATCATACAAATTTTTCATGACACGAGTAAGACGTCATGAAAAATTTTGTCCCGTCATGCGACTAAAAACTCATGTTACAACTAAAATAGTCTTGGCTTCTTCCGGTTTCTCTCTGCTTCTCTTCACGCAGTGCCACTGGAAGTTGTAGGGGGGTGCTCTAGCACAGTGCAGCAGAAGTGGCCCCCCGATGAACAGAAGAAGAAAAAGAACAGAACGGAACATAAACACCGAAAGATTAACAGAAATGGCTCAACTTTTTGAGGAGAGGCTGTG
>JAQQAE010001019.1:0-27957 GCA_029823295.1 Pseudamia nigra
TAGACAGATTTGTGGACAACATTTGAAAGAAATGGTAATATTGTTTATCTGGAATGAATTTTAGATCTTTGAGTCCACCTCATGAAAAATGGAATCAAAAACAAAAGTGTTGCGTTTATATTTTTGTTGAGTGTATAAGTGATCATAATCACATAATATATCAGACAATGCTATTGTAAAAGAATAATATACAATGTTCAATCATTTTTAATTAGTACATGGTAGGGATAGACCCTTTGTGGTAGGGATAGATTATCAGCTGGGCCGATTATTGGCGCCAATATTCAGCATTTTGACACATATCTGCATTGATATGAGATGATAAGAGCTCAATGTAAAACTGGGTAATTTTGGCTCTAATGCAGTCGCGTCTCTCTGTCTGCAGTGAGCACGTTCTCTCCAGCATTGTCCCACCTACAGCACCATCTGGTTGGTTACACGCAGAGCACAAAACGGGTAACAGCCAATCAGAAGTGATATATGTTTTGAAGGTAAGTTAAGGCAGCAGACTCTCCCGAAATTGTAATAAACATCCCAGTCATCTACGACTCAAACTACTAACTTTGGTACTGTGATCCCAATGACGTTATATAACCATAAGCGGCAGCTCTGCTCGCTGAAACGAGGTTGCTGATAATATTGATATGGATATAGTCCATGACAGTAGAAGTATGTGAACCTATTCCTTTTTCTGTGTTGACTGAAATCCCAAGCAGTAGAAAATGACGTATTGTTAGATGAAGTGTGTCTTGAAGATGTCTTTGACAGTTTCTTGTAGAGAGGAGCAGGATATTGCTGTTCAAGACTTAAGACATAACTTAACTGTATCAGAATGCCCACATGAACTGCATGGTTTTCAGGGATGAATAGTTTCTCCTATTGCTATTGTACTATTTTATCAGCTATACTAACATTAATCATTAGTAATGTAGCAGCCTACTTCTGAATGACAGGGTCCCTGCTGTCACATGTTGTTAAAATATAACATTTACATAATAATACCAACTACAGGCTCCCAAATGCTGTAATAAATGAAGTATTGCTGTGGAAAACCTTAGGGAGCTATTTATTTGTTTAAGTTTTCATTTAACTTCATAAGACGTGCTGCTGAGCCTGGGAGCTCCCTGCACTTTATGTTGGAATTTAAAAACAAAAATATCTATTGTCTAAGATTTTTTAAAAGGCCTTTAACATGTTGCAAATCTGAAAAGCTGTTTAATAAACATATGCTTAAATGCATTTAAATAAAGTTAAATGTTGGAGTTTAATAATCCAAAATTTTGATGACAATATTTTCACTTTTATTGCAAATGAATATGGACTCCAAATATCAGTTATCGACCTCCTTGACTACTGATCGTATCATATCGGTATCGTATCAGCCCTGAAAAAACCATATTGATCTATCTCTAGTACATGGCCATTGTCCCCATGTTGACAATGGCCAATGTGGAATTTTCATGTAACATATTAACAAAAAAAATCTTCTTTTTTATCAAACCTTTGTTATTTTCAGGAATAAATGCATATTCCTGATACCATGAACAAAACAAAACATTATTTTCAGTAAAAAACTTGTGTGTGTCCCTCAGTTTGACTTACCACCCTGTCACCCTTACTCATAGACTGTTTATAAAACTGGACAAAGTGACCATGACGTCACCCGTTAGTTTCTGAAGGGTCGTTTTGAGGCCAATCAGGTTGTCACTTCCTGGATCTTGGAACCAAAAACAGGATGTAACCAAATTTGGACGAACGACATCAGGGCTAATGCGAATGGATTCATGCAAAGCTAATATTAGCCACTAGCTTACTGATGCTGTAAAACTTCACCACGTAGTGTCAAACAAAGTCATATGACAGTGTTGTTAGTGTAAACATTTACCCACAGCTGCAGTCGAGTGTATCTCATGTATAACTATGAACATATTGAATAAATGGAAGATATGAAGGTCTGAATTGATTGATTGATGGCGAGCTGCTGCTATAGCGACATGTCAATCAAACCCCAGCACGGCAGTCATTTCTCTGATTGTTTGCCCTAATATCTTAATAACGAAGCAAAAAGTTAAAGATGGACCATCACGTTACTTATTAGAGGATCCAAATAAAACATTTAAGACCACGATGACCCATGAAAAACATTTATTGGCAAGTATTTTCAGATAGAATCACATGTATCTATGGGGAAAAGCTTCTTGGAGCCGGACGATCGGTCCCCTAGTGGCCAAGCGGTGGAATTACAACGTAAAGTTACTTCCGCATTGGCCTCATTGAACAGCCCTGGTTGTTGCCCCTTGCCTTTACTTTTTCTGTTGATAATAAATGTACTGTCACTTTAAATGTCATGGCAAACAGGAAGTGACATCATTTGAGTCTCTGCAGTTCAAAAGCAGACAAGTTCCCACATTATTCTCCACTGTTATTGTTTTTGTGTCCTCAGCAAAGTATGTCAAGTTTAAAGTAACCACCCTGCCACACAAAATAAAATGTTTTTGTATTCGAAAAACTTCACTATTAATGCAAAGAATGTTATATTTCAAATTGAAATCATATATGCTCAGTCGGCTGTGAACTGGCAGCCATTGGCAGCTGCATGGGGTCATTGTTGCAATATTCTACTTCCCACCTTTTTCTCCTCCATATTCCTTGGACACTTTGTTGGAACAGTTTAAACTCAGCAGAAAAAAAAAGGACAAAGTTGTTCATTTTTGTTGGATCATAGGTCAACATATGGAATGCCATAATTATTGACTGTATGTATTTTTGTATATGCTGTAAATAGTTTTGACAATAGATGTGATATACTTTACATATTTATATATATTAGTGATATGTATTTTTGTTTTAACCCTTTCACACATGATGTCAACTATGCTGGACAGGAAAAAGGTGACATTAAATTTCTAGTAATTAAAGAATTAAGGCCCAAGTAAAGCAAAACGCAATAAGACAGTAAGTATTTTAACTTGAAGTTAACAAAAATAATCCGTCAAAAGAAGCAACATAAGAAGCAAAATGTGCAAAATGCTAAAGAAAATGAATAACAGTGAACAAAACTTGAAGAAAAATGAACAAAATCAGGAGCAAAAAAAGAAAAAGAATGAAAACATAAACCAAATTACATCCAAAAACAAGAAATAATAACAAAAATACATAAAATAACAGGAAAAATAATCAATTATCAAGTAAATGAACTACATTAGATGCAAAAAGAAGTAAAATGATCAAAAATAAACCAAGAAAATGCTTTAACAAATGAAGAAAATCCAAAACTTTCAAACTGTGTGATTGAGTCATAATCTTTACAAGTTATCAAATAGTAATAAAGTATAATTTTATTTCACTAAACTGACATGATCCGATGGACATAATTTAACCATTTTCAGCCACTACCTCACTTAAAATACATGACATTATTTAAAGATTGTTTGAAAAGTACCATAAAGCTAAAAAAGCCAAAACCCCGGTGTTTTAATAATTCATGCATGAATTGATTATGTTTTTAACTTAAATCTCATATTAGTATGGTCACTTCTGCATTTTTATTATGTTCTGCAATGGTTGCATGCTCTTGTGGTTTTTATTTATCATTTCCTTTTTTAACCTTTTATTTATGTGCAAAACATTCAGGCAATTAAAAATACACAGCACAAAGATGGATCTGGACGCTTTTTCATGTGCTGTTGCTGTTTTCGGAGCTGACTTTCCGGACGTCTACGTTCTCTGAACGCTTTCTAGTTTAACTGTGAAACACACGCAGCTCTGCTTCGACACGCCGTGGCTGCAAAACACAAAATATCTATATAACCTTGTTCTGTCGACCATCTCATTGAATTCAGGTGTGATAAATAAATCAGATTGGCCAGCCTGCTGCTTACATGTTATAAGTTATATTTATGGATATTATTTCTAGTTTATCCTTGGTTAGATCGCACCTATTTTCAGTGGTTGTGATGGTTTTAAATCTGATATGTTTACTTCTGTTGCAAGTTCTGACATCAGTTCAATCCAGTTCAAGCGATAAACAATGTATACATAAGGTGAAAAATTGGAAATGGGCAGGAATGAAGTATCAAATGGGCACAGAAGAGGTATGTGATACAGTACAAAGTGGAATGAGTAGTGCAGTACTGCATAGGATACATAATAAATACAATAACAATATATAAATGTACAAACTGTATTTACATAGAATGCAAAATTGACTTGCAGAGGACGCATGCAAAATGAAGTACAAAAATAGCCTTGCTGTTGTTAGAAAAAAAAATAGTGAAATCAAGTGAACCAAGTCTGATTCACTTTTGTAGGAACCTTTGAAATGTGTGGAAGCAGATCACAGTGAACCTGGACACGTGGAGATATGTATGTATGTGTTCATACAGCACAGGATGCAGAATATCAGGGCTCGGTTTGTTTTCTGCTAAAGGTGAAGGTAACACTGCTGGTCAGGACGAAGCTTGAATTAAGTGACTCTAGAGAAGATAAGAGTCGATTACATCAGCGTTTACCAATCCCCAGCCGTGAGGACACAAAAATAAAATGTCTGATATAGTTCTACAAAGTGAAGTTTTATGAGAAATGATGTTACAACTTCATCTACACACTGCAGTACAACAGAAGTATGATTATGATGCATTATGTAACGCCCAGTAAACGATGATGAAGCTTTGACAGACATTTATCACTGTACATAGTTGTGATTTATACTGATAACCAGATCTGTAAACACATAAAGATGATCACTTATTGTTTTTCTAGCTCCAGCAGATGCCTCCCTCTCTGTTTTTTTTTTTTTTTGCCTGTTTCCTCCTCTTCTTTTCCACTGCGGCCGGTGTTGCCTGATGTCAATATGAGCAGCTGAGGTCAGCAGACACCAGTGTGTGAGAAAACACAGTTAAATCTCCTCTGCAGCCCAGCTGTGTGCACATGTACCCACACACACACACACACACACACACACACACGAGCAGCGTGGCCTGAGGAGTGAGATCACACCGAAGCCCATCTCATTCTGACGTGAAGAAGGATCGAGTCGGGCTCTGCTGGGAAGCCGTGAAAGACATTAGCAAATATTAGCAGATATTAATCATGACTTTGGGGCGGATCATCATAACGGGGCCCCGCTGTCTGACCTGCTCTGCTATAGGACGCTGTCTCCGGTGGTTTTTAGTGGGAGGGCTGTATGGGCAGGGGGGAGATCAAAAGGAGCGAGGCCAGTTTCCACTGACAAACAGTAAGTGTTAAAGACACAGGATTAATGGTAGGTGCAGTCAGGAACATTATTTACCCACAGTCACAGAAAGTGTGACTTCAGAGCTCATCACCCTCTCCCACTTCCTCTCTCTATAAATGCACAATTAAAATTAGATGTTCACACAACATGGTGTTACTTTCCGTTGCATGACCAATGAGCTCCCAGGATTCAACTTATCACCTCAACCGGCAATAACATGGATACATTAAACACGCTAGTCACAGTGGCAACAAAATGCACACATAAAACATACAAGGATACACAAACGATGCCTTCCATTCACCACACCTGCAGCTGACAGACGTAGATGTTGGGATGATTTCAGCTACTGGTTCCAGGCCTGTGGATTCAGTTCAAACAAGCCTCACACTTCCAACATTCACGTTCTATCTTTTTCTTCAGTCGTTGAGTGACTTCACCCCCAAGGCTACAATAAAATCTAAGACCAAACAGTTTGTCATCTACATTTTTATATACATATTTCTAGTGTGCAGTTTCAAAGTTTTAGGTCATGTTGTTTGGCCAGCACTAATTAAATTAAACTCACAATGATCACATCAACACTGAGGGAGCAGCATCACTTCATAGTTACACGCAGCTGTCACAAGGGCTAACATGCAAAAAAGCCCTTTGGATTTTGAACATTCCTAAATATTCAAGAAGCAGGTGGTGGATGATGGTTTTACAAAATGCAGACCTTTGACAGCAGAGACTACATTTATTTGCATATGTATATGTATATGATTACTGTACAAACATGGCCAAAAGTTTCGTGAATGACACAAATTTTATTTTGCGTAGATTTTCTTTACATTTGCCAATACGGTCTTTTAAACTTTACTTAAAAAATATGAATTGTTCTTTAATATACTACTAATATATGTAGGAAAAAATAACAAACGTTGGCAGCAAAATTGGCAAAAAGTTTCCATCAGTCTCAAAACTTATGGCGTCATAAGATGTGACCACTGCACAAACCCACTGATGTTAGTGTTTAAACCAACTGCAAAAAGTCAAAGAAACACAGCTGAAAAGTTCCATTAAAACACAATAACGCGCATCTACATGTCTATAGTGTCGGTTTAAAGTCTTCTTGGTTCAGAGACGCTGACATCATGTATAACAGCATCATTTTATTCTGAGTCCGGGCTGTAAAACGTCCCCGTTTCCTGCTGTATCTTTGTCTCCGTTGTCGTCATATTTGTCAGCCCTCGTCACCACTTACAAGGTAAGGCAGTCATTTCCTGTTCTACTGGAGGTATCTGACAGGCGGCCACCCCTCTACGGGTGTCCAGGGGCCCCGGAGGATCAGACAGCATCTGCCTGCAGAGTCTGTAGGGGCGTAAGGGGGGGGGGGGGTCTGCACCGTAAACTGGCGGGGGTAAACAAAGGGGGCTGGGCTGCTTTTACTGCCTTCCCACGCCAGGCCGCAGCAGCAGCTGACTGGAAAGTGTTACCTGCACCAGCACTCGGCCAATCAGCAGGCAGACACAGGGGCCCAGGTGTACAAACAGCAAGCACAGGGGCCACATCAAAGGCTCTCATTAAAACACAATGGATATGCAGCCCTCCTCCTCATCAACCCCGAGACCGCCCCCTTCTGGTCACTGTCGTCTCTGCTGTGTCGCGTGAACTCATCTGAGGGGACTTCGGTGTCACTCATGGTTGCACAGGTGGTTATTGCTCAAAACCTGAATCTTTTCAAGTCAGAGTGCTTTAAAGATGAGGCATCGATCCAAATCCACATATTATGGCTAATGTTTTCTAATTCTGTTTACTATTGGTGGACTTGTAAGTGCTGGTAGCAGCTAATGACACTTTTTTTTTCTTTATTGTACTGTTGTAGATGAAAATTGACAAGACATACTTTGCTTATCAACAACAAAAGTCCAGTTAATTTGTGAAAACAGTCATTTCTGGGTCGATCCTACAGCGAGACTTCTGAACAAGAATCATTTATAGCAACATTACCTTATCTATGGAAAGGAATTTATACTATTTGTCCTATTCTTATGACCCATGACGATAAGTGAAAGTGTAGATGCCCACTTTTGTGGATAAAATAAAGACTTTTATGAATCATATGCATGAAAATGACACCTACTAACGGACTTATTGTTTATTTATGCATTTAGCTAACCACAAAATGAAAGAAAATCCTCATTAGCCTTTTAAAAACAAAATACAACACATGCCTGATAGGGAAATGACACCAGTGTTGTAATATCTCCAACACTGCAAAAAGTTAGATGCCACCATGTTTCACATTCAAAAAAGAATCTGATGTGCTGTTTTTGTGCTATTTTTAATTAAATCTTATGTTTTAATGTCTGGCAAATCATCACTTTCTATTTGTATTTAAATTTTTGGAGTAAGGCTTGTGCACAGGACTTGCATAATGCCAATTTATAGAGCTTAAGTTAATTTGCAGTAGCTGGACTATTCACAGTGATTGTGTTGTTGCTCACACCGAGCAGTCCTTCATGTACGGCCAGGTCAAAGGTCAAGAGACTTATGATGGGGAAGATTAATGAACACATTTTTCCTCTTAATCTGCCAAACAGTTTATTGGATATTGTGAAAGTTGGAAAGAAAACTGAAGGATTCAAAGAAAAAAGTGCTTTCTACATCCAGAAAGTATTTCATATTTGGGAATTCATGAAGTATTTTGTCGAAGACTGAGTTTGTTTGGACTCCCACAGATGAAGGACGGATAGAAACCGGGAATGAGAAGGAAGGGAGTAAAAAAACAGACACTCCGAGATGAAGGGGCAGCAGAAGAAAAGGGGCAATTACTGCTCCTTTCTTATGGAAATGGTAATGAAGTGGGACATGGGGCACAGACAATAGAGGGGCCACAGGCAGGTTGAGCGTCACCGTGTAAACTGCTTCCTGTTAGGGAGCCATTTAGCCCTCACTTTTACTGACTAACAAGCCATCTCCAGGCCAACTACAAAGAGTCCTCCCCATCAAAGCTGGAGCTGCCGCTGTCTGCGGGCTGCAGATAGGTCTTTCCCAGGGCACTCATCTCTAACGGCAGTGCAGGCCTCCAGGGGAAACATCTCATTCTTACAGCTTCCCACTAAAATAAGGGACATTTTGATTTTATATTTTTTTGCCCCGAAGACTTCCATTGGTAGCAAACACACATCCAGTTTCACCTCACAATCTGATTTTGACACATGGGATCTACCTTCGGGAAAAAAAAATGTTTACAGTCAATTGTGATTTTCTGATCCCAGTTGAATTCTGCCACCGTTGACAATAGCCATTCCCACACATTGGGTCAGGACCCACAGGTGGGTCACAGGAGAATATATTTGAGCTGCAAAACAAACAAGAAAGTAAGAGCTATGTTTTTGATGTTGAACATTTGTATTGCTCTGATCATAGGGATTTTAATATACTTGCCTCAATGCAATTATTTAATATTAGAGTGTTAATACGTCTAAAAAACCACACATTTTAAACAAAACTGTGATTTCTTTGGCCTACGTCTCTTCAAGATGGATCATTTATCTGCTTTACGTAACGTTGCATGCCATGGGATATTATAAAATAACAGTTCAAATGGTCCCGAACATTAATTTATGCACAAATTCACTCCTTCTCATGATTTACAGATTTGTGATTTGGGTTATGACATTTGCAATTTCTAAAAATTGGGTCCACAGGAAAAAAAAAAAAAAAGATCGGGAATCACTTATTTACACATATGATGTTTGTCAGTAAAAAAGATAACTTAAGTCAAGAAATTAGGAGTTTGCTGTTATACTGCCCATCAAAAGTTTGGACACACCACATTTTTTTTTATTTTCAACACTGTACAATATTACTGAAGACTTCCAAACAATCATAGAGCATATATGGGATTATCTAGTACATTAAAAAACTGTTAACCCAGAACATGTTTTATATTTTACATTGTCCAAGTACCAATAGCTACATTTACCTTTGATGACAGCTTTAAATTCTCTCATCAGAACCACATCAGATATTAATATGCTGTCCATCAGTCGTCTTGTACAAAGGATGGATGGGTACAGAGTCAATAATCCTACGAGTGCTACTACAACTACTGCACAAATCCATATTATGGCAAGAACCACAGTAAAAAGAAAAGACAGTCCAGCGTTACTTAAAGAATGTCAATCTGAAAAAATCTCAAGAACTTTGATTGTGTACGTTGATGAAACTGGATCTCGCGAGGACCGTCCCAGGAAAGGAAGACAAAGAGCTACCTCTGCTGCAGAGGATAAGCTTATAAGAAACCACAATTTCACAGCACCTCAGATAGCATTTAATGCTTTTGAGGACTTTCTTCTCTTCACTCGATGGCATGTTTTTTTGTCAAATGTAGATTTGCATAGTAGTCGTAGTTTCACAAATACAAACCATTGTATGTCTGATGGTCAGTAGATCAGCTTATTATTATTACCAGTTTCAGAAACCATCCATTTATAGCACCTCAGATAGTGTTTACCCACGACGACAGTGTTTTATTATTATTACTGGCAGAGACCAATACACACTTTCCTAATTGGGGTGGGGGCTGAAATCTACACCCGTGGACACAGAAATATCACTGTCACTGCCCTTATTTGTCAGTTATTTTGCTCTTGTTTTACTGTTTCTTGGAGATGAACTTATACAAAATACTTATGGATGGTAAGTACCCCTCATATACACGACTACGGGGGGTAAATACACACCTAGGGTAGTTGGAATCCACACCGGCTGCCCCATGACAAGCCCAGTTAGCCACACTTTGAACTTCTGAGGTGACAAGAGCAAAATGCAGCGACAACAGAGTGAATCTATGCGGAGAGAACGATCCAGCGCCTCAGAGTGTCTGTAATCCTATCAAGTCAAACATGTCATTTCACACACACACCTGGTGGGAGACCCGGACCCCACTGTGGGCTCCCGGTACCGTCCAGAACATACAAACACTCAGGTTTAAATGAATGTATTGAATATGTAGCAGCACCGCATGATGTGTATATTATTTTATATTGATGATTCCCATGACAAATATAAAATTAGTAGCTTATCAATATATAAGTTTAAAGGCTAAGGTCCTGAATGAAAGTTGACAAAAGATGTAAAAGATGCAACACATCACATGAAATATGGAAAAAAGACCAAAAGGTATAAAAACAATCTGAAACATTAAAAGACATGAAAACAATGTAAAATGCACAGAAGGATGAAAACAACAATAAAAATGAAAAAATGGAATTTCAACACAGAAAAATATGAGAAGATATGAAATACATAGCAAAACAAAAAGAAGGAAATGACACAAAAGATGCAACATTTGAAAAAATGGCAAAACAACGTGATGCACACAAACTTATGAAAATAGCAAAAGCATCTGATAAGACGTAAAAAGACACATTGAGACAGAAATGTTGTAAACGATGCAACAAGACAAAAAAAACAACATGAAGGATGGAAAAAAGTCTCAGAAAGATACAAATGACAAACGAAACAAAAAGACATAAAACATGAAAAAAGACAAATATGATATGAAAGACACAAAAACACAAAAAAGTACATAAATTGTTTTTAAAAATGACACAAAATACAAAAAACTATGTACAACATGAAAAAGTAAAAAATGGCATAAAACCACAAATATGAAAAAAATATGAAAACAGAAAAAAATTGCATATGAGATACAAAAAGAGATTGCATTTCTATTTTGTATTTTGCATTTTTAACTATAGTTTAAGTTAAGTTTAAGTTAAGTTTATAGTCCGCTCTTGTACCGTTTGCACATTTTTAGCCTATTTGCACCTTTTCATTTTAGCCTATTTGCACCTTTTAATGCTTAGAGACTTGCACAAAATTTCGTTATGTGTGAACATAATGACAATAAAGACTCTTGAATCTTGAATCTTGAAAAAAGATGCAAATTGGTACAAAAACATGAAAACAACATAAAGGACAGAAAATAACAAAACAATGATGTGCAGGGTGCAAAAAAATAAAAATGATGCAAAATATGCAAAAACACAAAAAAAAACATGAAAATATAATGGAAATCATAACAAGACACAAAACAAAAGTAAAAACATGCAAAAAACAAAAATGTTACTCATTTATTTTCATTTAAGATTAAAGTAAAACAAAATTCTTACTAGTACAGAGCAAGAAAATACATCCTTATTTAATATCACAATATAATATACATATATCATATTGTATGTATGGTCCGGCTCTGTGTGCAGGTACTGGTATGGACAGTACTTCGTCCCGTGTGGCTCCTGGTTTCCCGAGTCGCTCCAAGGCCGTAGGTAGAGCTGCTGTCACGGGGAAGGGGAGGGCTGTGACCCCCCTCTGTGACTTCAACCGGCCCCATGCGGACCCCGACAATAGAGTCAGGTCAGAATCACCGTCTGCTCCTTTGTTGGAGGAGGAGCCACCAAGGCTGGGCCTGGAGCTCAGCCTCATCTCCCAAACCCTCCACCACAGCAGGTCTCCGCTTTATTTGCCCCGGAGACCATTTTGTTCCGGGTGACGTTGAAGGTTTCCTGGCTCTGACGTTACTTTTACATGCATCTACAATATCTGCAATAGTGCATCTATTGTATGTCTATGACATATACCACAGGAAGGAGTCATGTTGCTAAAACGGCTTTACCCTCATTGTGATTGTTCTGCAACTTCCAACAAGCCCTTCTTTTTATGGATATGTGCACAAATGGACTTGGTTCCATACAACTGATGCAGGAGGGACATATCCAAAAACTTGCAACTCTCCAATGAATTCATGATATTTAAATGTGACTATGTTTTTTCTTCCTATTAGGAATGTAGGCTTTTCTTTTGGCCATCCTTGTCTTGACTTGCTTAGTCCCATCCTCATGTCTGAGGGTTGAGGGTCAGGGACGCTCCACGCTATTCTGCTAAACTTTTCCCCGTCCACTCCGTTATGTCATCGGTTCATCTCTTTCTCTGTTGTCTTGTCCTTGTTCCATCCATTCATCCCTGACGGTGAATCATGGCTGTTTGATGGTCCAGCCAACTGATTCTTAGTGTTGGGACAGAATGAGGTGAAGAGGATGTCCCAGGTTGTCCAAAATGTCCTCCATCGTCTCCTCTCACCTGGGTGCACCTGTCCACCACGACCCCCAGTGAGTCCGGCCTCCCTCGAACCACTGATCCAACAACATGAACAAGACAAAAAGAATAAGATGACGTAAAAGACACGAGAAGATGTAAAGGATGCAACAAAATCAAAAAGGACAAAAACAGTGTAAAAGACCCCCAAGAGTTAAAATTTCACAAAAGACAAAAATATGAAAAAAAGCATCAGGAAAGATTCATAAAGGTGCAAAGAAACAGAAATGACAGAAATTATGTTAAAGAGACAACATATTGAAAAATACAGTAAGGATTGAAAAACAACAGCAAAACAAGACTCAGCAAAAAAATGACAAAATGTGAAAAACATCAAAACGGCATTAATGACGGAAAAAGATATGAAAAATGTGGAAAAAGACAAAAATTGCATAGAAGACACAAAAAGGCAAAAATGACATAAATGCAAAACATGACAGAAAAGATGCAAAAAAAGAAAACAATGCAAAACGTGGAAAATGACATAAGTGCAGTATAAAAGAGTATATTGACTATATGTACCAGAGTGTCCACAAAATCTCTACCATTTTACAATTTTATTACAAAAGCAAATAAAAAAGATGAATATGTGCAAATTATTGTGAAATGAGAATTAGGTATTGAAGTTTTTTTTTTACCTCATTTCATTCACCTCTATGTTGACAAAGCACATCAAGACAATACTCAATTTGTTGCCATGTTGGCTGTAGCTTAACCTCATCAATGGTAGTAATGGCATCAATAATCTTTCCCTTTAGGTCAGTAATGCCCCATAATTTTGTCCGATACACAATATCTTTAACATAACCCTGTAGACAGAACATTCAGAGGAGTGATATCTGGTGGACGAGGTGGACGAGGTGTTACATATTCAGTGAAAAAGTCAACATTTGCAGTAACTGACGTTTCTTTGAAGAAAATTGGACCAATGACAAATTCAAATGCAACGTGATTAAAAACTTTGATAACTACTGAGAACAATAGAACAAATTTGATGAATATATCTTATCGGTAGCCTTTGTAATAGATGTTTTAAAAGGTACAGAGACTTTATGGACACCCTGTATATTTCCAAAACATCATTTTAAATGTGGGATAATTATGGCTTATTCAGCAAATGCTCTAATTAATTGGTTTCATGTCAAATTTTGGATAATGGGAATACAAGCATGTGTATGTAAATGTAATCAGTGACTAAGAGCATATGTCCAGATGAAGCTTAGACAAAAAAAGTCAGTGCAAACTGTCATAATGATTTTTTTTTTGTTTTGATGGTTTTTATTTTGTGTTTAACAGAAAAAGATTGTACATTGCCAAGTATTTTGCTCTTTAAACATAAACAATGTTTTCAAAATAGTTCAGCCAGATGCAATACGGCAAATTGAAACATTACCCAGCACTATTAACACATACTTTGACTTGTGTTTCATGTAGACAGTCTGAACATTGCACATTGTCTACATATTTTAATTTTGAGCCTGCAACGTGTTGCAAAAAAGATCAACCGGGGGGAATTTTTGGGCTGAAAATAAGTTAAAAATCACTTATGATCAAGTGATGTGAAACAGCTGGTGTGAAAAGGTGATTCTAAACATGGTGTGGCTCAAACAGAGCATGCAAGAAGAGGTCGAGTCCTTCAGGAGCACATTTGGACCAAGAACTGTAATTTTCCCTCATTAAGTACATGAGAAACTGAAATGTAAAAGGATTTGGATATTTCACACATTAAGGAGCCTGATAGAATGAGAACATTCAAGGGAAAAGGATGTATGACAAGGCATAAACTGAACATCATCACATCTCTGAGCGTTGGATAAGACCAAGTCATTTCTACCCAGAACCTGTCAACCATGTATCACTGACACACCTGGAGAGATTAAATAATATCATCCAGTCCATCAGTTAACAACAAAATAATTATCATATTCACTTATAATTTACACTTCAACTGCATATTTGAAAAAAAAGGTGTATTTTCACTTGTTGCTGCCACCAGCTGCTGATCAGAGGAACAATATGAAAATAACAGGTTTATCCTGCTCAGTGCTGCCCTCATGTGGCAATTCTGATAATGCAGCATTAAATGCTGACGACTACTGTTTTTATTGTCATGTCCTCAAATAAATAAATGAGAGAAGCAGTTTTTTTGTTATTAACAAAAAAATTATATTACAATTCATACCATCTTTATACAAATAAAAACCAAAAGAGGTTTTTAAAAAAAAGCCTGTTGACCACAAAAGGGAAAGAAAAAATAAATATTACTTTGAAAAATAAAAAAACTACAAAACAAAATTAACCAGAGTTGAAAAAACAACATACCAATTATAGATTATATAAAAATGTTCAAAAATATAGAAAAACACTCAGAAAGTTAATTTTCCTTGTTTATATTTCCTGCACTGGCTTTAACTCTTGTGTGCTGTCATCTCTGTTTTTTACAGTATTACACATTATTACATTTTATTTTCAACCAATTATTATTTTATTACATTTTTATGGTTCATATTTATCACAAATTTGAATGGCTGTTTGTCATCTTGAGTTTACATTATCACTGTATGTTAAAATGTTTCTTTTCTTTCTCACTTTGTGTTGAACAGTGTGTTTTGTGCTCGTCTTATATATCTCTAAAGTCCCTGCACCCAAACTAACCAGACTTGGCACATGGGTAACCTGGGTAGGGGGAAGAGTTACTATAGCAACCACCACCTAATTTGCATACTAATTAGGACATAACCTTAATAATTGCCTATAGTAGCAAAACTACTCTAGCTAGAGGTGCTAGATTTTAATATATGATAGACTAGACCTCTCGCTCATCAAATAACCTTGAACTTAGCTTTTACCTTGAAGATGATTGCGCTTGCATTTCTAGCTACTTAGTGAGGTTGAACATGTCATATACCCCCAGGTTATTGATTATGCTGATTCCAAATATGCGGTGACCTTCAAAGAAATAAGCCAAGGTCATTGTCAATTTCAAAATATTTCACCGTGAGTGTGTTCCCTCCCGTTTCACGTCTTCTTTCCCTGCTGCTGCTTTCGGCCCCGCAGCCGCCGACAGCCTTTGGACGTTTGGTGAGTGATCGCCGGCTAAATGGCCTCCCAGTGTTTACGACAGAGGAGGACACAGAGGGACACATCTGTACAAATGAAGAGCAGATGAAGGCTGGAGGATGGAGCGGGGAGCTCAGGAGCAGCAGCTTCGAGTGTGTGCACACGGGCTTTCAAGCAAACACAAACAGGAAGGTCCCTAACTGAGAGGAATGACACTAAATCCAAAATCTAAACGCAAAGGGAAGGAGCTACACTGCTTCTTTTAGGATTACTCCTTTATGCACCCCTTGGTACACTTTTCGATTAAAACCATTCCATGATTTTTGCCTGTGTTTCTTAATCAAATTTTGAAAGTCAACCTTTGATCTAATTATAGCAGGGTTAGAAGAAAAAGTTCCACCTTTTACCCTTCAGACCATTTTTGCACCATTGACTCCCACTAAAGCATAATATTCATATATAAAATTTTTATAGCACTTTTTAAGGACTGAACATTTTTTGCAAGCGGGGTAAGATATGATTTTCTGAAAGGTAACACAAGGAAAGGAGACAACTGTGTCCTCAACGGGATCAATGGGATGTATGTCACTAATCATCAGTCGTGTGCAAACGAAACATCACCCAAGTGGAGAGTATCTTCATAATGTAGAATGTATTACAGCCTCATATATTTATCTAGAGGTAAGAACAATGTAAAAGTCTCGTTAGCTGTCATTCATTCAGTCACAGATAAAGGTAAATGTAAAAATACATGATCTTGAAAACAGTTCTAAGGTCAAATATTATGAAAATGATTAATTTATTCCTATATTTGTTGATTACATTGATGACTTACTTATTTTGTTCATTTTTGTTGACGTCTGTATGGGTTTTGTGTGAATTCATGTGCATTGTACAGAAAATAAATGGAATTATCCATCCTAAATTGAGCCTTAAGTTTGGTTACAATGACTTCAAATGGCCTTAAAGGGCATTAAATGTAAGCATCTGATCCTTTTGTTCACTGTATTAAAATTATTCGGTCGGCTTGTTCACTTTTACTCATTTTGATGCCTTTCTTGGTTTGTTTTTGTTCAGTTTTACTGGTTATTTTGTTCAGTTTGGTTTATTGTTGGTTGTACTTGATCATTTTTGTTATTTTTGTGTTACTCTTCTTATCCAGTTCATTTATATTACATTTATTTGATTGGTTTGCTTGTTTTTGCTCATTATGTTTCTTATTTTGTTCACTTTGGCTCATTTCAATTGGTTATTTTTTTCATTTTGGTTTATTTGCCAAAATGTTTCAGTTCAGTTTTGGTCATTTGTTGCTTACGAGCTTTTCTCTTTTCAATTTTGTTGGCTGTTTCATTAATGTTTATTACTTTACTTGAGTGTTTTGTGAATATGTGTTAATTAATTTGATTGCTCAGTTAATTGTTTGCTCATTTTTCTGTTTTTTGTGTCATTTTGCTCTCAAAATTATACATTTTTTGATTAGTTTGCTCATTTCTGCTCATTTTGTAAAAAGAGCACAGCATACCATAATTCCTACTTTGATCAGTTTATTTATATGAGTTACTTTTGCTCATTTTGTTGATTATTTTCAGCAGGCTTTTTGATGCATTCTTGATTAATTTATTCAGTTTTGTTCACTTTTTGGTGAAGCTTAATTATCTTTGTTCATTTTCTTGACCTGTTTGTTAAATCATTGTCATTTTTTAAAATTTCGTCATGCATTTATGTTCATTTTTGTTCATTTTCTTGATTTTATTTCTTGGTCTTTTGTATTTTTTCATATTTGTTTGCTTTCTACATGGCTTTATTCATTTTTGTCACACTTAGGGTAAAACTGTGGATTATTTTTCCCATTTATGTTGATTTCTTTTATCTGTTTTTTAATTGATGAATTGTTAATCTTTGTATTTTTTTCTCATTTTCTCTGACTTTTGAATTCTTTTTGTCATGTTAGTTTATGTTGCTAATTATTTTTCTTTATTTTTGAACATTTTGTTGATTATTTCCTGCAGTTTTGTTCATTTTGATTTTTTTTTCTTTTGTCCATGGTTACTTTAGTCAGTTTTGCTCACTGGATTATTTTGGTAATGTTTGGTCCTTTTCTTTATTCATTTACCAAATCGTTGTTCATTGTTCAAGCACCTAGAGATAATCGGCGATTATGATTGGCGCTATACAAATAAAGATTGATTGATTTTGTATTTTTTCTCCATTTGCCATATTGGGTGATGCTGTATATTACTTAATTGAGTCCTTTGGTCTTTTAATTGAAACTGTGGACTATCTCATCTATTTTTGTTTATTTTGATTTTTTTTTTCTAATTTTGGTTCCTTACTTGCTTTATTCTGTTCTGTTCACTGTTTGGTGAAACTGGACAATTTTGCTAATATTGATGCATTTTGTTGATTTTCTTTTTCCATTTGGGTTTGATTATTTTGTTATATTTGTCAGCACTCTTAATGAATTAATTCATTCTTTTTCACTTTTTGAATGAAACTGGATTTTTATCATTTCCTTGATGAATTTTTTTGTTCACGGTTCTCAATGTGACATCAAAATGAACAGAATTAGCTGAATAATCCTCATCTTTACAAGTTCAAACAGCAAAATACATGAATATGTTTTGCGTGAATTTGTGTACAATAAATAAATGGAGTGTATGTGTCCAAAATTGAGTCTTAAATTTGATTGAAATGAATTCAAATGCTCTTAAGGGGCATTAAATGTAAGCATGTGATGCCTGTAAATACCCTGCATACAGAATAGGGGAAACACCACAATATGACCTCATCGATGGTCATTTTTGTGGCTCATTGTGTACTGTTTTGGCGTGCCCTGCTGCTGCTCATTTGCTTTCCTATAAAGTATCCAATATGTAAATAATGCATGCTCCCCCTCTTGTGGCCACAGCAGATACTGATCCTTCTCTACCTCAGCTTCCACATCACTATACATTATACTGGATGCAGTAATTCGATCTATTATGCATGTGAACACAACAACAGTGTTTTTTTTTCTCCAACTCCGACATTGTGGACAAGATTGATGATGAATAAGCCACAAATCACATCGAGAAGCGACAAAAGAATGCATCCGCAGTTTCACTTTTGGGGCCCTGCTTTGTTGAATATTACACTGAGAATCAAATTACAGGCACAGGCTTTGTGAATGATTGATACAATGCAACAGCATGCAGTAAAATATGACTATAGGATGTTTTATTCATGAGGGGTTAGATAAACAATAAAATCTCAGCAACTGTGGATTCATGAGATTGGCAAACACATTAGATGGTTCTATAATGTGTTAAGGCGTGAAAACGTCTCTCAGTTTGGATGTAATTTGGATTCTTGTGTCAGCAGCCGGCAGGCGATTCCTCCTCGCATTGGACATTTTAACAAGCTTTTTTAAACAGGTCTCATTAGGCTGTATGGGGTTCTCAACTGGTGGAACGGGGCCCAACAGTGGGTCACAGACTTGTTCTGTGTGGGTTGCCGGGTCAGGACAAAAGTAAATATGTAGATGTACAGTGGAACCCCGGGTTATGAGTTTAATTTGTTCTAGGATCGAGCTCGTAAAGCAGAAAACTCGTGACCCAGGACTGGTTTTCCCATAAGAACACATGTAAAACCAATGAATCCGTTCCAAGACTCCCATACATACACGTGTATGTAAGGTATCTGGAAAATAATGTTTACTTATTATTATTATCTGAAAAGGAATGCATGAAATTAGTTCTAAAAATATTTATAATGACGTTACCTTGGAGACAGACGGCTGCAGGTGAAGGAGGCTTGATGGCGGAGGAGGAGGAGGAGGAGGAGGAGGAGGGAGGGAAGCAGAGACTTGACGTACACGCATTAAACGTAAAGAGCAAACTTAATCTAAGAAAGAACTTAACACAGCTGACATCGGAGGAAGTCGCGACACGTGTGCTCTCTATCGGAGAGATCTCGCAAACAGTTTTACTCGCAACCCGGTACAAAAACTTGCTCGATTTTCTCCTCGTAAACCGGGGTACCACTGTATACATTTGTGTAAGATATGGCTATTAAACAATGATGTTTATGAGGATAAAAGCACATGGTCCACAGTCACACTGAGTGTTTTACACTGATCAGCCACAGCACCGTGACCACTTACCGGTAAAGTGATCATATTGTTAATCAGTGGCCTTTGTCAGTGGGTGGATGTGTTGTGGAGCAAGTGAACATTAATCCCTCCGTGTTGTTTCATTGAAAACAGCAAAAGTGTCCAAATTAAGTAAGAATCTAAGCAGCTTTGACAAGGTGATGGCAGACAACTGGGTCCAAACCTGAAGATGTGTTCTAGTCTGCAGTGGATTGTACCCCAACAAAAGTGGTTCTGGCATCTACACAACTTTATGTGGTAGTAATGTTTTGTTCACTTAGACACTCTGCTAGATTGAGATCCAGTTGTCCTTCCTTCCACATGAGGTTCTGTCCACTGCAGGACCAGGACCAGGACCAGGACCAGGACCAACCGAACAAGACCCACACTTTTGCAGATGCTTTGACCCAGTTGTCTTGACATCACAGTTTGGCTCCTGTGTAGGTTGCTTGCATCCTTACACTACATAATATTCTAATTTCATTCAATTTTTTTAAACAAACATTTCATGCATGGTCTCAATAGTGAAAAAGGACAAATACCAAAACAAAGAAAAACAAACAGATAAAACCACATTTACCAACATAAACATATAAGCTCGGCCTCCATTTCCTTACATCTTTGACAAATGGAAATAAATGTTTATCTTGAAGTGATCATCAAGCCAAATATGGGTTGCTTAATGAAAAATGTTTCATATATATGCAGTTAAAACGTTTTCTCTCTAGTTTTGACAGTTGTTTATTTGGAAGGCAATGTGATCTAGACAATATTGTATTTAATCAGAAACAGGAAAAGGTTTACAACATTTTGCAGAAACCATGCTCTTTTGATTTATTATTGAAAACTAGAACTCATTTATGGAAACAGGACTTTGGACAAGATGATGTTAATTTAATTTAGAGGGAATGTTGGAACATAACAAGAGAAATCACAGTTAATGAAAATTTGCATTTAATCCAATATAAAATAATGAATAGAACATATTGTACAAGAGACAAAATAAACAAGCATGATGGGAAGATCTCGGAACTGTTTGAAATATGGAAAAAGTCCCAAAAGTTTGATTTTTTCAAAATATCCCTCGTAGAACCATCTAAAAAGGCTGGATTATTCTGTTTTCTTCAATTGTATTTAAGAAGTTTCTTTCAAAACAGCACATTTTACAAACCCCCCTCCAGTAAAATACTTAAAAATGGAAAAGACAACAGCTGTTGGAAGGAATAAAGTACTATATGACAAAAAAAAAACTTTTTGTCATATAGTATATGACAAAAAGTAATTTATTCACTTTGTTCATAAGAGACATTTGTAGATCATCTCATTCTCCATATTTCTTTTTATTTTGCTGTATTTTGAAACTTGTCTCTTTGGCATAATTTCTGCACTTCATTACCTTCCATCTGTTTCCATCCAAGGTGTTTTATATTAAATTTAATTATAAAGGATGTTTACGAATGAACTGTGGGATGAACTGGGTAGAGTGAAGCATTACGAGTTGAGGAATGTTTTTAGTTTCAACTCACTCACAGGCACAATTGTAATAAGATAATTGACATTATTACCCCTTCCCCTGTTAGTGGTCATTATGTTATTGCTGATTGGTGTATATTAAAAGTTGGGGTGATTTTAACTCCCAGATGAGCATCCCATATGTTATGATGGGGCCCCGCTAGCTTAGCCCTGAGCCTGTTCTCTAAGCTACCAAGACAACCCCCAGTAACTGAACCTGTCCGGACCCTGCCTGTGTGTTCAGGTCTTGAGTTAAGTTCTACACCAGCCGTGTGTGATGTGTTTTGCTCGAACCTGGTCGGAGGGCGAAGGTGTGTGTTTGCAAAACTCACCACCACTCGTCTGATTCTGGATCTGGCCTGTGCAGCCACGGAGTCCGTGTCTCCGGCTGTCTGTGCTCGTCCTTCCGATGATTTGGGTCAATGCCATCCCGTGCTAGCATCGCTGGGTGTTGTAGTTCAGAGTAGTTTAAGGTGAATATATACAGCAGTGTTAGCACGCTATTTAAAAGTTTGATGGTCTATCCGTAGGCCAATGGCTCAGGTCTTTCAGCTCTGCTTATCGCTGTCAAAATGCTCTCGGTGTCAAACTCTCCTTGTGTTTCCCGTTCTCCCACCGTCTGTCACACAGCGGCTTAAAGTACCTCATTTCACACAGCTGCATCTCATAGCGGGCTAAAGACAGAAAGCTTACAAACCACGCCCGCATCCTCCAAACATATGTGTCATATCAGTGAGTCCCTGAGCTGAAAACCATGCCTACGGAAACAGTCCTTAGTAAACTGATTATTATTTTTGTTAATAGTCTGAAGAGAACCTACTGTACTACTTTGATCAGTGGAAGCAAATGCAGCGGTGTGTTGATGCAGAAGCAGACTGAAGGAGAAAGACACTGAAAAATGTTTAAATGTTATGATCATGGGTCACAAATTTAGAGCGTCTGAAAACTGCTGATGTATAGAAAACTCCAGAAGAAGTGAACATGAAGAAAAATGTACAAAATAATCAGGAAAATGAACAAAATCACCAAGAAGGTGAACAAATATGAACAAAAAAAATAGAGAGAGTAAGAATAAAAAATACAAATAAAAACCTTTAAAATCATTTTTCTTGTTTCCTGCCCTGTACCTTTGTTGGGCAGATTTCCTGGCCACTCTGAGATTTTTGAACACTTCTAGCCCATGTGATTAGGCTTTATGGAATTTACAGCAGTGCGTTTGCATTCATGTAGGATCTTTTTTCCTCTTTCCTGCTCCTTTGAATTGGACACTTTCATTTGCGTCTTTCATTCCCTCCAAAAACCATGACAAACAGATGCATTAGCTCCCTAATTGCTGAGATTACCAATGAGATGCCATATGAGTTACCAGGGTTGCCTCCTAGAAATGAAAGCCCAGGCCAATTTGCATGGGAGGTAATTGAATCGCCTGC
Organism: Pseudamia nigra; assembly: GCA_029823295.1. Taxonomy (NCBI): domain Eukaryota; kingdom Metazoa; phylum Chordata; class Actinopteri; order Kurtiformes; family Apogonidae; genus Pseudamia; species Pseudamia nigra. Next base: position 22,517 of record JAQQAE010001019.1, read on the forward strand.
AGTGAGAGAGGGAGAGAGAGGTGGGGGACGTGAGAGGCATTACAGCCCAATTGGCTTCTCTCAGAGTATGGCATGAAAAGCCATTTTCAAGCACTGGATGCCAAGGGTTTGCTCTCTCATTCATGTCAAGTCCACTTCTCTCAGCCGTTCCCATCCACTCCAGCGTTTTCCAGCTTGATAGCTGTTGAATGAGTTGCGTTCAGGAGCCCTCGCGCTCATGCTGAAATGATGGCGCCTTCATGTGGGAATCCTGAGAGAAGAAATGACAGAGCGTCTGTTTGTGGGAATATGGAATAAGATTAACCGCCGCTGTACAATTCTCCAAAGGCAGGGGAGTAAATATTGATGGGGACAGTGGTGGGATGTGTCGTATGTTATCTACATGTGTAAATTGAATGTACTGATGAGGGGGATGGACTCCACACACTTCCACACACCCCGACGCTGTGGACATTTGTATGCCATGTTGATGTGAATATGAACCATTTTATATAGGAATGCCCACTGGCTGTGTATGCTGTTACATTTTTTAATGCTGTTCGCTGACATTTAAATACATTTTAATACATTTTCCATGTATTCCCTGCTGCTGAATTCCATATATTTTACATATGAAAAGCTGTTTTCTTTTGCTATTCCATTTTAGATTATAGACTGCAAATAAATGGATTGCAAAATGTCAGCCTGTTCCTTAAGGAAAATGTCAGCGTGTTGGTCCATTCCATCATAAAGTGCATTATTTCATTGCAGATTATAGAATACATGGTTTTATTTTCAATAAATTTTTGCTAGTATTTGTGTGTCTGTTTGCAAGTTTGTGCAAAATGTAACAAATGCATTTTCATTACATTTTCAGGGAAGGTAATGACCGTGTGGATGCAGGATTTTTGACTTGCCTACCAAGCCACAGTGGTGAATTCTCACCTAAACAATGCCAGAAAGTGCAAAAAAAAAAGGTGTATAAATCCTTTGGAGAATCTCGTGTTTCAACATTTCAGTTGCAACACGGTCCAACTAGGACCAGTATGGCATTATAGTGTTCTGGACTGCCTTACTCATTCACACTGCAGCATCGGCTAAGGGCAGGGCTTGCGTTAGCCTCTGGAGAATGTAAACGGTACAACAGAAAACTCGGCAGGTGGTAGTCAACGTGGCAAGGCGAGGGGAGCAGTATCTGTCAACAGCTTAGCTCTGCGAGCAGTTGTCATTAACAGAGATGCACAGTCCACCTCCTTTGCTCTTATCAGAGTTCCAGTTGAAACGTTCTGGTGGATGGTGCCAATCGAACGTTGGCCCGCGAGGTACTGGGTACCGGAGGTCCATGTGGCTAGCTGGCTCAGCAACAAATAGTAACATTTATTCACTTTTAATATGTTTATTAGAAGAGCATTCAGAAATGTGGAGTTACACAAGTTTCCATTTAACACCAGCCCCGACCGGACTTCTATTGTTTACAAAGAAAAGCAATGACGCTACCAAGCTAAACTCCTCTCCTCATCCCGGAAACTCCACATAACTGAAATCCATTCATTTCAGGAAGAGGGCTCCTCACTTCCAAACTGGTGTTTTTGTTCTGAAATAATTAGAGACTATTTTTAGTTATGATGGCTGCAAAGCTAATCTAGAGGTACCCAAGATTAAAATTAAATTACTGCAAATGAGCATGACATGGGCATATGATGCATTGGTTTAAATGAATTAGTGTAATGACTGTGTGGATTGGGTGAGGCATTTGTCCCGCATGTCTGGGTTAAGTGTCTGTGGTTGCGCAACCTGAGTGGAGTTTGGGGTTTTGTTTTGAATTCATATTGCAAATATAAGCTCATTTTGACAGAGTATCTGTGTTGATTTTGTTAATTTCATTTCCAATGGTATTTTGGGGGTTGGGAAAAGTTGAGTTTTATTTATTCTTTGGTGAAATTTGATATTTAAAGATACACCACACAAATACCTTTAACTGCGGACAGATCCGGCTGCATCCTTTCACCTTCATTGAGATCATATTACGGCTTTTCTTCTTACCACAGGATGAAAAAACACAAAACGAAGCACTATTTCAGGTGAAAAAAGGCTTAAGAAAAAAGAAAATATGTACCCAATTTTTTTGCTTGTGAGCCAGTACAAAATTTTGCCTGATGTCTTCCTCGTAACCCAAAAAATTCATATACCAAAGCACTCATAACTCAGAGTTCCACTGTATAAATCGCTTTTGTTGCACACAACATGATTAAATGGAAAATTACAAAGCACCTTCCCCAAGGTATAAATTCAGTACAAGTCTGTACGTGACCCAAAACGACTTGTAAGCCGCACAGTCAGTAAAGTTGTATATGTGATGTGATCTTCTCGTGTGGACACATACATCCACACCTCAGCCCGGAGCTGTGAGTAGGACAGACCAGTGGGGGAGTGGGCGGGGGGGGGCGGGGGGACAAATGCATTCCGGCGCGACTCGGACCAAACGGCCATAGTGTGAGTACACCCTAAGGTAAGTGAAGCCTGCAGTTCTTTACATGTTCTGGGTTTTGTGGTGACCTCCCTGCTATCTCGTCGATACATTCTTGGAGTGAATTTGGTAGACTGGCCTCTCCCGGGAAGGTTCATCACTGTTATTGTTTGTTAAGCTTTGTTTCTGGCTTTCACCATGGTTTTCTGGTGTCCCAAAGCCCTGGAAATGTGAAACCCTTTACGACTGATAGATGTGAATGACTTTGTTTCTCATCTGTTCTTGAATTTCTTTAGATTGTGTCATGATGTGGCACTTTTTGAGATCTTTTAGTCTATTTAAGTAATTTCTTGATACAAATAGGACTGTATGTCATGCTGATCTAGCCTTACCAGACATGATTACTGCTTAAAATGTGCAATAGAGCCAGTTCTACATCATTATCTTCAATGGACTGCGACTCATAATGATCAATCACTCCATACCATATTCAAAGGTTGCCAAAACCAACACCTGCATTCTCTCAAATGGCCACTTGAGTCTGGTTACAAATGTGAGCGAGTCCCCAGACCCTCATAAATAGCCCCTATAGCTCATTTCTGACAGCTGTATAGGAGGGGAATATTTAAATAACTTACCTTTTCCAATTACATTAAGGTTTACACTTGTACATAATTAAGGCACAGATAGAGTGACAGGTGAGTGATGTCTGTGTCTGTGTGTGGGCTTTGATTGACAAATGCTTGGCTGTTGAGTCCAACATCTGAAGCTCCTTTTCACTAAATCAAGCATTTTGTTTCCTGACCTTGGTTATGAAGGCTTATTTGTTACTGTGTTGTCCACATTTATCCAGCATTAAACAACATACTCAGAATTCAAGTGGTGAAGTCACATCCATCTTCATGAGATATACTATTTGTGTAAGATCGGTCAAAACTCTCACCTCCACAACCACCTTCTGCTTATGACTTCTGTTTTTCAGCCTTTCTTGAGTTAATGGTGCTTTCCAGTGAGATCAAGAAAAAGCTGTAGGAAAAATCGCGGACACTTTTGGAGTGCTCACACAAGCTGATTTCATAATATTTATAAGTGTCATATATGGTGTTCATTTATAATGCAGTGCTATGTATGCTATCTGAAAAGCTACAGAGCAATGGGCAATGACAGCATTCATTTCCTGCACTCTACCCTCCATGCAACTTCCTAACTCCTGTCCATGTGGATGGACAGCAGATGAGTGTCCATGTCCTTTCTACTGTATTTGCTCTCTCTGCATCTCTTTTGTCATAAAAGCTCCGTATTTATTTTTAGTCATGTGCTTAAATGGGAATGAGGCCGATTACACATCGAAGATTGACAATTTTATGCTGCCAAATTAAAAGAACCCCCTGAATTAGCGAGATAATTGCATGCAATCTCCCTTTAATGGGCCTGTCAGTGATTACTGGCTGCCTCAACCAGCCCCTATCAGTGGCAGGGGAGGGGAGCGTGCTGAAATGAAATGTCAATCATATTAGCATAAATGAGTAAATTGGTGTAAGTAGCTCATTGTCAGAGAGAGTCAGTCATGATGTGCCGCCCTCGACCCGTAGAGGAACTGACACTGAAGACGCACCAGGAGAAAACAGAGGCAGAGGGGGAGGACGGAGAGAGAGAGACAAAGAAATTACATGTGAGCACATGGCACTGACAGCATATAAGATGTACAATTATTATCTTCAACCGGTGAGGCACGCTCTTTAGAGGCAAAGGGCAGTTGACAATAATTTCACCACGTCTAGCTGCTCTTGTTTTCATTCGTGGTCTGCTGCAGCTGCCAGCCCTGGCTCAGACATTCAGAATCCAGATCTACAAAGAACAGCTCTCTACTGTAGAAGGCTTTTAACTGCAGCTCCTTAATATTTACTTAAGATTTGTGTCCTGTGTTACAAGCCTCTCTTTGTTTCTCACTGGGGAATTCTTCAAACACTGTAATCACAATGTACACACGGACGAAAAGGTGACTTCCTCTCAAACAGTAGCACTCGTGGAGCTTTGAAACCTGTGCACCTTTAGAATTCAGCCAAATAGGTAAGTTAACTGGTTAACTTCCCTCTCTCCCTCTACATCTTCTGTCTCCATCTTCCTTTTCTCTCTTCATCTCCCACCTTCTCTCTAGTCACCTCTCTTTCTCTGTCCCTCTCTATCCTCCTTTCTTATTTTCTATTTTGCAATTCTGTGATACACATTTGCATCTTCCTCCCTCTGCCCTAGGTCTCTAGGTCTCCTAATGCCCTTGCTGTGTGTTAACAGTTTATGGACCGGTCCAGTGTTGGCGATGTTTCGTGTTCTATCTCTACTCTTTTCTTTTGTCTCTCCTCTGTCCACCAACTGGTCAAGGCAGATGTCCATCTACCCTGAGCCACTGGTTCTGCTGGAGGTTTTTGTCTTTTGTTAAAGGAAGCCCCCCCCTCCCCCCCCTAGACTTATACTTTCTTTTATTGTCATTGCACAAAAGCACAACAGTAAATCTGGCAACAATCGGCAAAAAATTTGAACCGGCTAACGGTAAAAATTTGCTCAACGAAAGAGGATAGACGTGTCTACGCCTGGGTCACGTCTGCATCACTTGGCTTGGTGTAATGTCGAACCTGAACCTACCACTGCATATTTGCCTTTTTCACTTAAAACACTGCTTCGTTTTGTGTTTTTCATCATGGGACCTAAGAAGAATGATAGTGGGGACAAGAAAACTCGTAATACAATGTCGCTGCATGTGAAATGCGAGATAATACAAAAGGATTAAGGAGATGCTGTTCTACTACGAAGCGCTCCGGGGGTTCATAGAAAAAAAACACCCTGAGAAAGAGTTCACTGCTCACGTATTAGACCAAGTGAATGACATTTGCATGACACATTTTCGTAACATTTTAAGGAGTAGGCAGAGGCAAAGCTCTTTGGATGAATATTTCAGCAAAATATCACTGCCTACTGAAAGTGGTGATGCTGGAAGTGT